>JAQMRL010000005.1:40577000-40809121 GCA_035578175.1 Catonia carolina
AACATACCTGAATTTTACTGTACCGATGTTCATTTACCACAAAATTCTTTTTCTGATCAACAGCTATTACAAATTTATAAAGTATTACAAAATTTCTATTTGCATTAAAGAACTTATATAAGTGCAATACCGGTAAAAAATCTCTTTAAAAATTTGAAACAAGATTTTCGAACTACTTATTTATTCTCAGAATGTTATGATCTTCAAAGGCGGAATTTTGTTTAGCAATTATATATTATTTTAGTATCATAAAATGACTTTTATTTGAATAAAAATTCCTGGTTCCTACAACTTTCTTTCGCCAATGCAAATAATGAACAATATGGCCTAAAATTTATAATAAAACATAAGAAATAAACAAAAATAAAACCTCAAAAAACATAACCTAACTTTAATCATGAGTGAATGATGCAAATTGAAAACCAACCTCAGTTTGGCTTAATGATACAGAAAATCACATTTTGACGCTAAACTAGGTTCTGTAGAGAAAATGCTTAAAATAATAGTTGTAGATCTGTTAATTTCATATAAACCTGATTATAAACTTTTAGTAACTTTAGTGACGTAAAATGCATAGTAAGGCCCAAATCTTAAAAATCGACTTTTTACAGATTTTCATGAAAAAACTGAAAATCACTAATAATTTAAAAAAATATTTAATAATATTTTTAAAAAAATTCGTAGTAGCCGTTTTTGATAAAATCGTAAACGAGTGAAAAATTACACGAACAAAACTACTACTTCCGGTCTACCGATTTTGATGAAAATGTTCGTGTCGGTTTCTCTAGTGGTACCTAACTTAAGTTTCAAGTTTCAAGTTCGTTCGATGTTCCGTTCTTGAGATATTTTGTTCACACACATACCATATACACGCTCGCACACACGCACACACATCAATCCGTAAAAACATGTTTTTTTGGGTTCAAGGGGTCTGAAAACGTGAATATCCGGTGAAAATTTAATTTCAAAAAATTGGCTTGAAAACAATACTTTCCTTCTCATAATTATATTCATTCATATAGGCAAAAAGAAAGTAATATATATATATATATATATATATAAATTAAAAATACAAAATTTTTCGCCATTTTTTTGTCATTAATAATTATTAAATGGTATATTTCATTTGAAACGAAGAAACTTTCGTAAAATAGCAGCAGTTATATTTTTTATGGGGGCCCCAAAGTTTTTACGGAGGGTAAGCCCAACGGTTGTTTACTCTTAGAAAATCTGGTGTTCACAGTATAATTTTCCATAGTAGGCCCTAACGATGGGGGACAGAAAATTTATACGAGAACAATTTTAATATAAAAATAGATTGACCGGAATCAGTTAAGTGGGTTTCTGAGACCAAACTGGGTAAAAAAAATTCGTTATATTTTAAGTACAGGTAATATTTACAATGTGTCTGAAAAATGTAAAATTTTCAAAATTATGCGGTATAATTGGTATAAAATATACTAATACACAATTTAATCGAATAGAAATTAATTACATTAGTATGAAAACAGAGATAGTAATAACTCACCGTTTTGGAGATAATTCTAGAAGTGTCTTTACCGCATGTGTTTCCGTAATCCCAACCTCTGTTGAAGATCACACCACCTGTGAACAATCATTTAGATAATGTCTTTCTGTGGTAATTTTACAAACTTCTCTTATTTATGATTATGTAGAACAAGAGCATCGTGGTTATAATGATGTAACTTAACAATCATAATATTGCTTTAATAAACTAGATTGTATGCGATTAAATTTTCTTTTCTTTTCAAGTATTAGCTTTCAATAGTTTTTTGTCGTATGAATAAAAATTCAAGGAGAAACAATAAAAATGCTGAGATTTGCCGATGATATCGTAGTATTAGCTGAGAAAAAGAAATAACTATAGGATATTATAAAGGGAATGGATGAGGTCATGAGAAAGGATTCTTCATGAAAATTAATAAGAACAAAACGAAAGTGTTGTGCCAGAAAGAGTGGTTTAGAAGAGATGGCACATTTCAAAGTAGACAATGAATACGTACATGAAATTAGGGAATTCTGTTATCTAGGGAGTAAAATAACGAAGGATGGTAGAAGCACAAGTGATAACAAAAGTAGAATTGCTCAAGCTAGAAAAGCCTTTGAAATGAAAAACAGCTTACTGACTACAAACATCGACTTACAGATTAGGAAACATTTCTTAAAACACTATGTTTGGAGTGTAGCATTATACGGGAGTGAAACGTGAGTGATAGGGACTGTAGAAAGGAAGAGAATAGAAGCTTTTGAAATGTCGTGTTATAGGAAAATGTTAAAGATTAGGTGGGTGGATAAGATAAGTAATTTAAAGGTTGTTAGACGAGTGGATGTAAAAAGAAGTATATAATATTCTTAGAAACTGATGAAGGTACATTACTAAAACCAATTTTATTCAATTTATCAGGTAAAAAGATATAAGAAACCATTAGATTTGTCTTTTTATTACAGCCTTAAAAATGTGTATTATGGTCTCATTTCACCGAGGGTACTGAATTTTTCGGCCAAATCTTTGACCCTGTATAACTCACTAACGAAGCGTTTTCGGGCCTATATTTATACGAAATTTCTTCTTATTTTTAGCTAAAGAATGAGCTACCGAGAGATTGTCGTGTAGTTGTTATGAATCACTCTGTATAAATGATACAACATTTAGATTTTCATAATAACATGTCATGAGTAATTACCAAAATTATTTAATGGCGACGAAATTAAATTTGGTTAATCAATTTGTCGAATAATTGTGTTCTAAACAATCAATACCATGGTATTCATATTCGATTATAGTATGATTTTGTGTAGGTTTTTGGTTAATTGACGCAGACATACCAACACACAATAATACTGTTAACACAATAGTTATACAAATATACAAAGCAAATCACAAATTGTGGTATCACGCTTCTAATCACTTATGCACATTGAATATGACATGTCACTTTGGATGTACGCCAACCAAATTTTATCATGTGTCATTATTTAACACAGTTACATACAGTTATTTAACACAGTTCGTGTATTTAATATTCATGATAAAATACTACGATTTAGTTGTACAGTGTATTGTGCATTGTACTAATTTTAATAAAATAATATAACATTTGTATGCTCTCTTCATATTATCATATTGTATCTTCCTGTAATTAAGTTTTATTTTAGAATTCGTAAAACAAAAACAAAACATTTAAGTTTTATTGAGTCATTAGTATTATTTACAATTAATTATTTTGTTTATTAATAAAAAAATAATTTTTGTTTTGTCTTTAATTTTTAACCAGGAACCTTTTTTAGTTAAACAACCACCCAATGCGTTAAGTTGATGTTTTGTTTCAAATATAAATGTCATTATACTATGATACTTTGAAGTGTTTTCATACTTGGATATTAGGTTGTCATAAAACAAAGTAGCTCGTTGAACCGTTGTTACTTAATTTAATGCGACGTTTCCTATTTAAGTACTACTTCATCTTTTTCTTCTTCTTCTTCTTCCTAACAAGGATTAGTTCACAGCCTGTTCCAAACTCACACACCATATCATCTATCTTCATCTTTTCCTAGGTCTACCGATATCCCTTTTTCCTTCTAGAGAATACCAGTGCACGTGCTTATGTCTCTTATGATCTGACATCCTTTCCGTGTGCTGCCTCCAACTTAGGTGATAATCCTTTATCCTTTCGTTCAGGTTGTAAGTACCCAATTCTAACCTTATTTCCTCATTACTTATTTTTCCAAGCGTGTACACCCCTTAGTCCTTCGCAGAAATCTCATCTCTGCATACTGGATTAAATCACAGACTAAATCCAGACTGGACAATTTAAGAATGTGGTTCAGGTACAACTCCACTGATCAGTTTAGAGCTACAAAATCTGAAGCCATCGTTGCCGAACTTCTTGAAGAGGATAACACCTAATGAACAAAATGAAGAAGAAGAAGAATTGACAATTTATCCCGTGCAGTGCAGACTTATTCCTAGCTTCAGAGGGCTGCATTATATACATTTGTTTATTGTTTTTCCCGGATCCACTTTACTTTTTTCTAGGCATTGTTGTAAGAACATTAATGGAGATTTTCAGAATTAAAGCTTTTGAGGAAGGTACAGAAATATTTATTTCTTCAGGGTAGTTATCTCCTTTTTACCCTCATTTTAAATTAAATTATTGTAACAGGGAAAATGGAGGCTTCTTTTTTAATAGGGTTTGACGGGTGTTTCTCGAAATAGGACGAAGTTCGATTGTCCCTTGGACAGTAAAGTTTTTTAATATCTTGTTGAGCATATTATTTCTCTATTTTTACTTTCTCTTGCCTATATGAATATATAGGAAGGAAAGTACTGTTTTCATGTCGATTTTTGACCGGATCTACACGTTTTCAGACCCACTGAACACAAAAAGCATGGTTTTAGCGATTGGTCGCGGTGTGTGTGTGTGTGTGTGTGCGCGCGCGCACGTGAACAAAATATCTTAAAAACGAAACATCGTACAAAACTTAAAACTTAAGTTAGATACTACTACCAGACCCGACAGGAACATTTTCATTAAAATCGGTCAATAGTAAGTAGTAGTTTATTCGTGTCATTTTTCACTTTTATGCGATTTTCTCAAAAATTGCTCCTACGATTTTTTTAAAAAATCGCCTCATTTACTAAATTCTTTTGCTCTACAAGATATAGTAGGCGCCTTGTCTGCTAAAATCCTTGGAGAGGTTGTATTTTCGTAAAAAAATTGTTTTTTAAGATTGCGGCTATAATACGCATTTTAATGCAAAAATGTATTATAATAAAAGTTGTAGACAATTTAAAATCCTACGACTTTTATTTCAAACATCTTTTGTATAATGCTTAGTTTAGCATTAGCGATTTTATGTTTTTTTAAAGATTTCAGCCTTAGTATGCTTTTTACAACAATGTATAATCAAATTAATAAGAATTTAAAATGTCTACAACTTTTACTTAGAGCATTTTTTTCTAAAGAGCCTAGTTTAGCGTGAAATAGTGACTTTCCGTATTTTTAAGCCAAACTTAGATTGATTTTCATTTTGCGTCTTTCACTCATGATTGAAATGAGATTGCTTTTTTTATTCCTAATTTGTGTGCGTTTCAATCTGTTCAATTCAGATCAATAAGCTACCCCATGACCCAATGAGATGAGGATAATGTGTATGACGTGTATATGAGGCGTAGTCTTGTACAAACCCAGGCCGACCATTCTTGAGGGAGTATGGTTAATTGAACCCCAACCATCAAAGTACACCGGTAACCACTGTCTAGTATTCGAATCCGTATAAACGTAACTACATTTACTAGGATTTGAACCAGGAAACTTCGTCTCCAAAAAGCAGCTGTTGAACAGCTGACTCACGTCGACGACTTTACCTCTAGACCAACCCGGTGGGTAAATGTTTTTTAAGGTTAATTTTTTGTTTATTTCTAAAGTTTAATTAATTATTAATGTTAGGTTATATTGTTAATTATTTTTATTGGCAAAAGAAAGTTTTGTGTGTGTTTCACACCAATTTTTTTTGTACCTTTTTACGTGGTTTCTTTTATTCTGTAAATATGTCTAGCATTGTATTCATTTTTATATCTAAATTTTATTGTTATTGATTATTAATCGACGGTTCTAAATTTTCTTTTTGTGAGTTTGCTTATTATAAAACGTTGACCACTCCATTAGTTGAATCAATTTAGTTTATAAAAGGTGTGGAGTACGGTCAGTCAGTCAGTCATTCACGTGTCAAAAACAGGTATCGTTCTTGATTAGAAAACAGAATGTTATTGTTTTGTTTGTTATTTAGCGTTCAGTATAGGTTAGGGCTTATTCAAAATTTATTTTTGTTTCAATTGTATCCTTTTTAATTATTTAAACTTTGATTGTATTTTTGTTTTAAAATCAATCTTGTCTGAGTAATTTAATTGTAATTTATTAGTAGTTTAAGCACAATAATTTATTATAGTATTGTTATAAAAAAGAGGAAATTTTTTAAAATTATTTATTTATCGTCGCATTAACTGCAACGGTCATTAGCGACTGTTTGTTTATAATTAATCAAACTTTATAAATTGTTTATAAAAGGAAGTTTGTTTATAATTTAGTAATAATTAGATCTTTAAAAGAATCTAGATTACATGTTATATTATATTAAAATTACAGCTCCATGATAGTATTTCATAGAGCGATAAATGATTGAAATGATTCTATTGAATCATTGGAATTCATCATTAAGAGGAATCGGAAGGGCATTTTGGAAAAAAATACTTTTTGCGAAAAAATATTTCAATATTACCTACAATTTTCTCTTTGAAATTATGTATAATTTATAAAAATCTGATGGATAGAAATTGTGTAATTACTTTTTTTTGTTTAACTGTATCGACTGAAATCTACATACGACGTAAGGGAGCCAGAATTATGGCTCGGCAAAACCATCCGCTGTAGCTCGAATCCAACAATTTCAGTTCAAGACTCCCCAACGCACAAACGCTCCTTCCTACGTATCGAACGCGACTCTTCACACGGACTTACATATACCTTATGTCAACGATTCTTTCTACATACTTTATCTCAGATTTAAAGACAAACTGTTCAACCACCGGAATCTCCTTATATGTGATCCAGACAATGGACATCTCCCAGGTAATCCCCCAAGGCGTCTACGCAGACGATGGAGCAGAGACATTATAAGGTAAACTATATCGGCTACGTACGTACACAATTTTCAAAATTTAAACAAATTGTAACATTTTATTTAATGTTACGTAATTTAATTATATCTTTTCCTTATTCAGTCTTGTTGCATTTAAATTTTTGTTATCTTTTATTTCGCCGCACTCCGTTATCTCGTTTCCGATTTGCTTTTCGTTCTGACTTTGTACTGCCGACTGCTGTTATCTGTAATTCTGGCGTGTAAGATCCGTTT
Source organism: Catonia carolina (assembly GCA_035578175.1). Lineage (NCBI taxonomy): Eukaryota > Metazoa > Arthropoda > Insecta > Hemiptera > Achilidae > Catonia > Catonia carolina. The sequence continues at coordinate 40,583,934 of JAQMRL010000005.1, forward strand.
CAACCTGCTTTACTTGTTTTTGGATAATTTGTCTAGCGGGTGGAAGGGGTCGATGACGTCAGAGGCGAGGTTTCCTTTTGGGAAGTTTGGTTCCTCTCGGCCTCTTTGCAATTGGTCTCTACGATGAACGGATCGTGATCTTTATTTGTGCCGTAAATTATGGTTATGAGTCTTTTCGGGGCGTTATGCTGCTGGTTTGCTGTTAGACCAATTGTTTTCCCGTTTTAACGGTAAGTCGCTTTATTTTCTTTCTCCGGTAGCTAAATCCCATTGAAGCCGAAAATGTTTTCTAAATTTTGTAAATTTGGTAAATTTTGTAAATTTTGTAAACCCCTTTTGGGTAATTTAAATTTTTAAATTTATACTAAATTTTAATCGCTCTTTAAATTTTTTTATTATTTCTTTTCTATGCTGTTGGGGTTTATCTACTACCTTTTTCTTTTGTTTGTCTTTTGTGGTGGCCCTCATTTTCTAAGTCCTAGTTTTCTGCTCTTTGCAGGGACCAGTTTTGGGGGTAACAATCTTGAAACTGTTCTGGGGTGGTTTTTCTTCCATTTTTAACGTATCTACCCTCACGATGCGGCAAGAAAACAAAAAGCCGAATTTGGAGTTTTCCAGCTTTACCCGAAAGCCTCACACACCTACATTTTAATACTACTCATCTGTATTCATTTTCTTTTGGGAGAAGATATTTTTCCTGTTTCCAACTTATCACCTATGATTAACCTGTTTTTTTAAATAAAAGGACACGTCGCCCTAGTTTGGCTTAAACCTGTCCGATGCTGGTTTTCTAGCATAGCTCTGCCAGGATCGACCTGCTTTCTTCGTTTTTTTTTAATCTTCTTTCTTTAATTAAATCAATATTTTTTTAAATATTTTGTTATAAAAAAAAATGTAATTTAATTATTATCTTAATTATTAGGTAAATCATTTAATATGATACAAGTTTTTATGTTGGCGACAGCATGCACTTTTTGCATAATTCTGTTCAAGCATCTTTTGGGCCTGCCGCATTAGCAAATTGTTAAATTAAATTTTGGCTTTCATTAATATTTCTTTTTTCTACATTATAAATGATACTTTTTCTTATTTCTACATAATTATAGCATAAATATTAATTATGGAAAATTTATTTTCCGTTACACAAATTTCTTGTGTTACCAAAAAAAATTGTAAAATAATTTTTTAAATTCTTTAAAAAAAAAGAAAGAATGAATAAATAAATTTTCAACTATTCAATCTGATTTTAAAATAATATGCCAAGCATGTTTTTTTTACTTATTTCAATTCTTTATTTTATCTCTTTAAATAAAATCTGATTACAAATCTATTTTATATTAATTCATTTATAATACCGATTTGGTATTTAACTTAAATTTTTCTTAATTCTTCTGGATCCAGTATAAAATATTTAATTATTGAGCTCATTTAATATTATTTTATTATATTAATTAATTTTGGAAATTGTAATTAACATTTGGATAACTTATGTAACTTTTATTTAACCTAATTTAAAAATTTTGTCTTCTCTTATTAAGTTTACCTAATCTTTTACTTACTTTAATTAAATCTTTTTAATAATTTAATTCATTTTGTTAATTTTTTTATACCACATCACCGCAGCCTCTTTTTGGGGTGTTTTTTTTTCTTTTCTCTTTCTTGTCCCCTTATGCCAATTTTGCTTTGGTAGCGATGCCTTGTCGTTTCGCGTAAGCAAAAGGGGGTTACAAAATAAATATAAACAAATATTTTTATAACGCTGGAGTCCTGTCGGGATGGTGTTCTCCTTGAAGTACTTTAATACATAGTTGTAGTTTTATCATATTCACTAGTTGTCAAATTGGTAGTCGTGAAATTTCAATAAAATAAGGTTAAAAAAAATCTACGTACACTAATGTTTTTGTAACCTTTTTTTTGCATTTCTTGTACAAGATAAGTAAAATCAGTAGTATATTTTGCTTTTCGTATATTAGGAGAAAGTGTAAAATAGGGCTAGGAATTTTAAAAAAAACTGATAAAGTAATTAGTCAAAATTTGGATCACCTAGTGCGAGTGCAAACACTCTTAGAACCATTCTAAAAAGCTATTACAGTATAATTTGAGGTAAATTTGCCGAAAATTGTTTTTTTTCCAGACTCAATTTTCCTGTTTGAGGCTTTGTTGAGTGATAGCGAGATAAAACTTTGCAGACATGTATATCTTGTATAGCTCTACAAAGTGATGGAACAGTTTTAAAATATTGTTTTTATACTTTTAAGAATTTTTTCAAAAATGTCTGACCCACCAGGTTGGTTTAGAGGTAAAGCCGTCACCGCGAGTCAACTGTTTAACAGCTGATTTTCGGAGACGAAGGTTCCTGGTTCAAATCCTAGTAAAGGTAGTTACTTTTATGCGGATTTGAATACTAGACAATAGTTACCCATGTACTTTTATTGTTGGGTTTCAATTAACCATACTCTCTCAGGAATGGTCGGCCTGGGTTTGTACAAGACTACACCTCATATACAAGTCATACAAATCATCCTCATCTCATTGCTTATTGTTGCTTATTGTTCTGAATTGAACAGATTGCAACGTAAACTATAGATAAACGTACAGAGTCGGTAGAACCTGAACCTATAATGTTAAATTTGGTATATTTCATGTTCCTTTTTAAAGTTCTGGTTGCACTTTTCAGGTCGTGTACATTGACGATAAAAATTAAAAAAAATTAATAAAGAATTATTTTCAAAAAAGTCCATTCCATCAAGCGTATTAGAAAAATTAAAAAAAATTGAAAACATCTAACAAAAAAAATATAAAGAAAATGATAAAAAATCCTTCATCAAAAAATTGTAGTGTACTTCTGCAAATAAAAACAAAAGTGCAACCAGAACTTTAAAAAGGAACATGAAATATACCAAATTTAACATTATAGGTCCAGGTTCTACCGACTCTCCATAAGCTATTTGGATCGCTGAGGTTGTTGGGTAAAAACGTACAATTTTAAAAAGTAATTGAAAATATCTGACTAATGTACAGTGTAATACCACGCTAAAGAAATTTATTTTAATTTTAACCTAACATTTTGTCAAACTGTAGACTCTGAAACGATACAGTAGTTTACGCTGTTGTTACAAATGGAACACAAACATAGTAATTTGCAAACGTCACTTGTATTACAATGTTATCTTATATATTATTTAAATATAATTTGTTGTGGTATAGTGTACTCAAAGAAACTATGCCTAATTGAAAAGAGCTGACAGATGACAAAAGGATGTCTAAAACACTCGCGGTTTCGTTCCCCACTCTAGAAAACCCTATTTCTACTACTACTAATACCAACACTCAGTATTTTACATCATTTACAGTCACATTATTTATCTCTTTCTATCGTTTTCAGTCTCTATACTTTTTCCTTCAAAGCAACTAGACGACGCGTTAATCTGCGGTTTTAATGAAACATGTGCAGTTTAAACCAAACTTTAAAGGCATTGCCTAGTCACGCTAAAACCACAACTTCCATTCTGATAGTCTCCTAGTATTTTTTACTTTTAATTTTCGGATATATTTTGTTTAATGGAACTTCTAAATTTACGCTAAAATGCTTTTATCATCTCTACCATCATATCAAATATTTTTTTCGTCCGCAGATTTATCAACTTAACTTTATTTACTGTATACAAAAATACGTTCAAAATGGTTATTTAAATTTTAATATTTAAAAACCGCTTAACAAATTTGTTAAGTTAAACTTGAACTTTGTACAGTTATTATTATAAAGGGTGTCCTACGAAGAGGTTGTTATTTTTGAAATAATATGCCGGACGTATTGCACAATATATAGACTGGAAACTTTACAGTTATAATAAATAAATATGTAAAAAAGTACCCTCGAGTTTCATTTTCTTATGATTAATCAAAACAAAATGACGGAATAAGAAAATAATATCAAAAATGAACAATAATCTTGTGGATAAAACTACTTATATTTGAAATAGGATTCAGATAGAAAGGATGGTGTTTTATCGTATGACATATCCCATCAGAAAATGACTGGAGACATATACGCATCAATTTTAACTAATCTTATAGTTCCTCATTTTTTCCAGCATATAGTTTTTTCCAGTATGATGGACCTCCTCCACATTATGCTAATGTGGCCAAAGCGGTTTTAAATCAAAATCTACCTAACCGTTGGATAGTTCGAGGCAGCGGCCTCATAGACTGACTTCCAAGATCGCCAGACTTGTCTGTTTGCGATTTTTTCCTATGGGGCTTTTTAAAAACAAAAACTTTATTCTCACACCATTGCAGCGGACGATGAATTAATGAGGCTGATTGAAGAGAAACTACTGTTGATATCTTGAAAATTTTTCAAAAACACTTATGACTCATTTTTGTTTCGTTGCAATCAGTAAATAGCTATTGATGGACATCAGTTCGAATACAGTTTAATGAAACAAATTGTGTTCGTTAATAATGTATCACTTTTATATTTATTTCATTTTATGACTTAAGTATCATGGTAACAAATCACCAATTTTAAATGGTTATACAAATAAAATTACTTTCTGCCATTTTGTTTTGATAAATCATAAGCAAATGAAACTCGAGGGTACTCTTTTTACATATCTATTCATTATAACTGTTAAGTTTCCAGTCTGTAGAGTGTGCAATACGTCCGCCATATTAATTTAAAAATAGCAACCTCTTCGTGGCACACTCGGTATACCTTTTTTGAATTCTATACGCCAAGCCTCTCTACCCTTCCAATTATCCTCCGGCATACGTCTACTGGTCATCGCCTCCATTAATCCAATCACTGCTTTGCTGGATATCCACTTTTTTCTCTTTTGGGGTTTTGGTTTGCCTTTAGAACGAACAAAAAAATTTACACACTCACGTACAAAAACCCATAGAAGGACCTCCTTCTAAAAACGACTTCAGGGAATAATGAACGAAAAAGTTTAGTTGAACTCTTTATACAAAAAATGTTACCCCATCGCAACACTTCTTCATCGTATGCTATAAATAGAATGTGAGAAAACACAGAAAATACTGAATAATTTAGTTAGTAATTAACAATCAGTTAAATTAAAAATAAATTTTACCAGTAAGAATAAAACTTATGTATAAAAATTTAACGATCTTTTAACTTTGATCCTTTAACTTTAAATTTTTAAAATTTAACTTTGATCCTTTTAACGACTAAGTTGTTCTAATTGATGGAAGAATTACAAAGTTTTAAGCTGTTCCGTGAAGCAATTGCTTCGTAGTCTGGTGTGGCCGAGAAGTTAAAGAGGACCACTTGTTAATGTGTAGCCTCATTTTCCTTTAAAATGGCCTCTAAGGAGAGGTTGAAATGTTTAACTCTTCCTTTCAACAGGTACGAAATTCTCAAAGCTATGTTTACTAAATGGAAAATCTGGTGTAAAACTCTCACACAAGTTTCTCTTTCCAATGCAAATAATGAACAATATAATCTACCATTAGTAATAAAACATAAGAAATAAACAAAAAACTAACTTCAGAAAACAAAACCGTATTTTAATCATGAATGAATGATCCAAAATGAAAACCAACCTCAGTTTGTCTTAGTAATACGAAAAATCACTCTTTCATCTGTAGAGAAAAGTGCTTAAAATTAAAGTTGTAGATCTTTCAATTTTCTATAAATATTATTATATACATTTTTGTTGTAAAATGCACACTAAGGCCAAAATCTTAAAAAATCCATTTTTTACAGATTTTCATGAAAAAAACCAAAAAATCACTAATTACCGCTAAACTAAGCGTTAAAAAAGAAATGTTTGAAATAAAAGTTGTAGGTTTTTAAATTTTCTAAAACTTTTATTCTATACATTTTTCCGTTAAAATGCATATTAAGGCCGAAATCTTTAAAAAAACATTTTTTCTACGAGAGCACAGCCTTCCCAAGAATTTCAGCAGACATGGCGCCTACCCTATCTTGTATAACATTAAAAATGTAGTAAATAAGGTGATTATAAAAAATATTGCAGGAGCCGTTTTTGAGAAAATTTAAAAAAGTGAAAAATGGCACGAAAACACTATTTCTTCCGGTGACCGATTTTGATGAAAATGTTTGTAATGAGTTTGTAATGGGTTTGTAATGGGGAGTAGTACCTAACTTAAGTTTCAAGTTCAATTTTGTACGATGTTCCGTTCTTGAGATATTTGGTTCACACCCACACCCACAGACACACACACACATACACACACGCGCGCGCGCGCACACTCACACACAGACCAATCGCTAAAAACATGTTTTTTTGGGTTCAGGGGGTCTGAAAACGTGTAGATCCGGTGAACACTCGATTTCGAAAAATCGACATGAAAACAATTCTTTCCGTCCTATATATTCATATAGGCAAGAGAAAGTAAAAATACGTTATTGAGGTTAATTTTATTCTCGATAAGTTATGAAAAGTAACAACTCCAGTAAGTATAAATAATGTGGTACAACAGATATAAGATCTCACTGAAGGAGATACTACATAACATGGGGTAATTAATGAGTAGCTGCAACAATAAATTTTGGAAACGTTGTATAATAACATACAAAAAATAAATGAGAATAGGCCTACATTAAGTTCCACAATAAATCATATTTATTTATTATTTTTTTTAGGGAAAGGGGTGAAAAGATATTAAGTCGATATTTTGACGAAAGTTAAAAATTATTTACCTGTTGAGTTGTTTTATGTTTGGAAAAAAAATCATGGTAGAGAAAAATTTGATTCTCCAAATGAAGATTGTTAATTTACTTAGTCTAGTTTATTTATATTAAGTTATTATTCGCCCATAACTGGCAGATGGAGTGTTAAGTTATTTGCACTTGATCTGCTAGTTCCAGGGCTACAAAAATTAGATTTTTTTCTTCTATCACAGGGCCAGCCAATATAACTGAAGCATTTAAGAACAGAAGAGGTAGAGGTGTAAACGACACAATCTCCTCTAAAAGTAATGAATTTCATTATACAGCCAGATCCTGTGGTGAATGAAGTGAAAATATCATTTGCAGGGTGGAATAAAGATACTTTTCAGAGGTTCTGGCATGCTAATAAGCATACTTTTCCACATAGTGACGAAGACAAGGTAAACCACCTCACTCCTCGTTTTACTTAGTAAAACAGTTTTTCGGCTGATAACGGAAATAACAACAACAACAACAACTTATCATAGGTTTTCTTTCTTATTTGTTTATAGATTATCATCTTACAAAAATTTGTTTGTTATGATAATGATTTTACATGTCCTTAAATTCAAAACTTTTAAAATATATGGCTAAAGAGATTAAATAGCAAAGAGATATTGTAATTAAATTTACAACGGAACTTGATTAAGCTGCAAGAGATAGAGCGAAAGATTAAAGTAATTTCCTGCACTCTTCCGCTGTTAGTTTATTAACGAACATAAATTTTATAATTTAACACAATTTTATTTCAATGAAATCTTATTTAACTGATAGTTTTCGGATTTCGGAGGTTCAGCAACAATTAAGTTCATTTACATAATTAATAATAGGTATTATAAAATTTATAATGTCAGAGTACTATATTTAAAGTTACTTTTAATATTTTACTAAAAGACTGGCTAATTTACAAAAATTACCAAAGACCAACTTTCATGAATTTTAATTTTTCAAATTTATTTAATATTTTACGAGTATTTATGTTATCAAAGAACGGGGAAATTGAGAAACTTTCCTATTAAGGTTACAACCGAGTGAATTACAAAGTACTTTTTTCTTAAGAAATATTTAGGCCTACTGTTAGCATTTAAAGTAAAATTTAACTTATAAATAAATTAGGATCATGCTAAAATTTACTGAACGTATTTAAAATTAATATTAATGTACATAAATGAGATTGAAAATTGATGCAATACAATTTTCAGACCGGCAGGGTATACGAGTATAAAATATAAATATTTTTCCAATATTACCGGACATTTAATTAATTCTAGACACAATAAACAACGCAAAAAATAATTTATACATTTTAGAAACAAATGGTAAAAAAAATAATGTCAACCTACATATTTACACATGCGTACACACCAATCGCTTAAAATATGTTATTTTTGGTTCAGGAGTTCTGAAAACGTTTTCCGGTAAAAACAATTTTGAAAAATTTCCACGAACAAAATACTTTCCTCACCTACACACATAGGATAAGAGAAAGTAAAAAATACATTGTGTGGGTGATTATGACCACACGACAGAAGTGAACACTTATATGAATTAAAATTATTTATTTTTACTTATGTATTCATAATGTAACGTTAGATAAAAAATATACAGAGTGTTTCATGAGGAACGGATCATACTTCAAGAACTGATTATGAAGCTAAAAATAAGAAAAAGTTTCCAATAAATATGAGTTCGAAAATCATTCTTTAGCGAGTTACAGCTAGCGAAAGATTTCGCCTGGAATTCAGTTCTCCCTGTGAAATGAATTCATACTTAAATTTTTAGGGCATTAAGGGGGTAGTCAACCTAGAAAATGAAAATGAAAACTTCTGGCTATAATTTATCATTATTTATTTTAAATGAAAGAGTAACTTACTAGTAATGATCTACCATTTGAACCAAGCCAAAAATTAATTACAGCCCTTAATATAAGGGTGAGGGTGGTAAAGAGGGCTTTTACGGGGAATCAAAAATCTCAGGAACCAAGAAAGATATCAACATGATTCTTATGCTACAAAATACAGAAAATTGCTCTCTATTATCTGTTGTATGCGCTTATATGTATTTTTTCTTACAAGAAATTTATTGAAGAAAACCCATATTTTCAAAAACATTTATTTTTTTATTCACAAATGATTTTTTAACTAAATCCCTATTAAGGTTTTTGTAATAATCATTCCATAATTAATAGTGCAAGAAATTATGAAAAATGTAAAAAAATCATCATCCAAATATCTCCGGTACTAACCAAAATATTTAATTCCCAAAAATATACAATCATGTAAAAACCACACTCCCGGAAAACTTAAAGTTCAAGGAATAATTTCACTCGCCTTGCCAGTGAGCTTTATTTTAAACGGATGTTTTTATAACTTTTTGTCAACGTACAAAGTAAACAAATGTTGTGATTCAGAAAATTTTAAACTTCAAATAAATGCAAAAAAATCGAAATTTAAAAAAAATCATCTTCTTGAGTTGACTACCCCCCTTAAGGTTGGTAATTAAACAGGTTTTATGCAAAATGAGCTGAAAAATTGAATAAAATCTATTCCACGTCTGTAAGTAGAGTCATTTCTGAGATATCTGACAAAATACACAAAATTAGATCTCGAAAAACATGTCTTTCTTAGGTTTGAAGTAGATTAACTTTGTTAAATTGGTAGCAAACATCTAAACATTACAAACAAAATTTGTAGAGAATTTAATTCTAAAGAGAATGATGTAAAATAGCCCAGTAAAAAACACAATAAAATAATAAAATATTTACTAAATACTACATTTACCAAGTAATCCATATCGTTGGTTCAGCTGGAAGTGGAGCAGAGACTTAGGTTCTTATTAACTGCCAATTTTTTTTTCATTTTTTGGCTTTATGACTTTAATTTTAGTGTACAAGACAGGGAAAAATTGGTTTTACAGTGTTACAGAAATAAATACAGTAAATGTAACATTCTGTGTAAAATCCCATTTGGGGATCGTGGCAGATGCTGTGAATTAAATTTAAAAAGTTATATTCAATAATACTGCTCAAATTTTATGCCTAAAATTTTATTCATTTGAATCTGCATAATACATTCATATAATGCACAATAAATAACAGAAAAATTATAGTTATTGATGATGTTACTTTTTAAAAATCAATACTACAAAATTACAAAAAAATTGGAAAAAATTTTAGTCTTTCTACGCTACTCCAATTACTTTATTTTCGTGTCAAATCTGTATATACACACCGTTTTTCTTTTTCCATTTTAGTATCTCCGTTGATAGGGCAGCGGTGCATTCTATTGCACCGTGTTGTACCAGTAACTGCTACGGTTTTTACTTTTAAGATATTCATCAGTTCATAATATTGGTGAACAAATTATTTAAGTAAACTGTATGTTCTTCTGGCTTGTCAATTACTGAAATACACTTCATAATTGCTGAAGCCCCAAGTCCTATCACTTTACATTGAAAATCATCCTTCCCTCCGTATAACTCTGCATAGGAACTGTAACCACTTGCAGCGTAACACATGGCCCACTACTTGAGTCCAAAACGTATGGTTTTTGCTCATATAGATCCTCATCTTCGTTCCAATATATTTGTTCTACCGGCAGTGAATGCTAGAAGGAAGTTCTGTTTTTTAAGATTGCGGCTTTAATATCCATTTTAGCGCAAACACGTATGTAATAAAAGTTGTAGAGAATTTAAAATCGTACAACTTTTGTTTCAAACACTTTTTTGTTTAACGCTTAGTTTAATGGTAATTAGCGATTTTCTGTTTTTTCTCTTGAAAACATGTCAAAATCGATTGTTTTAAGATTTCAGCCTTAGTATGCATTTCACGGCAAAAGTGCATATAATAAAATTTATAGGAAATAAAAGATCTACAACTTTTAATTAGAGCATTTTTCTCTACAGAGCTTAGTTTAGCGTGAAAGAGTGATTTTCCGTATTTTTAAGCCAAACTGAGGTATATTTTCTTTTTGCTTCTTTCACCCATGATTAAACTAAGGTTATGTTTTTTTTCTTTATAATTCCTAATCTGTGTACGTTGCAATCTGTTCGATTCTGAAAAATAAGCAACCCCATGACCCAATGAGATGAGGATGATATGTATGACGTGTAAATGAGGTGTAGTCTTGTACAGACTCAGGCCGACAATTCCTGAGAGAGTATGGTTAATTGAACCCCAACCATCAAAGTACACCGGTAACCACTGTCTAGCATTTAAATCCGTATAAAAGTAACTACCTTTACTAGGATTTGAACCAGGAACTTTCGTTTCCTAAAATCAGCTGTTAAACAGCTGATTTTGGCGACGACTTTACCTCTAGACCAACCCGGTGGGTTGGTTATGTTTTTTGAGGTTAGTTTTTTTGTATTTCTAACGTTTTTTACTAATTTTAGGTTATACTGTTCATTATATGCATTGTTAAGAGAAAGTCGTGTGAGTATTTTACCGCAAATTTTTAATATAGTATTATATGCATATTTGCTGGTTATGCTAAACCGCAAAGTTGTAAATAAAAATAAACAAAGTGAAAAAAAAAATTGTATATGAATTAAGGTTATTATGCTGGGAATTTATTTAGATGTTTTATATGTTTCAAGTTTATGTATAGGAATATACCATTCCTATTCCTATACTCGTAGTAGACTTTACTCGCAGTAGACCTAATACGGGAAGATAAATGAGGAAGTGATGCACGCTGAAGCAAGCCCGAGGGAATGATTTATACTAAACTGAAAATCTATCCGCATGAGTGATTATGGGCAAGGGTGGATCCTACGGTGAGAACAACAAGGACGGAAACTGGCCTATACTAATCAGCAACTGTCCATTGGGAGAAAGTCATCAAAAGAGATTACGATCAGTAATTTAGAAAATCAACAGGTTTAATTTCCTATTTTACCTCGAAAACTCATATACGAGTATACCAGAACAAACCTAACCCAGTAGAAGGATAAATCGCAAAAGGAAAATTGACTATTCCTACTTCTCAATGGGACATCATTAATTACAAATTCAAATACGCCAAAAGTATCTTCGGTTTATTTAAGAGAAGAAGTAGTTAAACAAGTTAGAATGGTTATTTTAACTATCTTACCATTACTATAAATACTTGAACGAAGTCACTTACTATAAATTATTGGTTTAAAATTTGATTTATGATTCTTTTAAAGAAAACTTTTAGAATTTATCATAAATAAAAATACAATAAAAAAATCTGGTGTGAAACACTCACACAACTTTCTCTTCCCAACGTAAATAATTAACAATGTAAACTAATTTAGTAATAAAACATTAGAAATAAACAAAAAACTAACCTCAATAAACATAACCTAATTTTAATCATGAGTAAAAGACGCAAAATTAAAATCAACCTGAGTTTGGCTTAAAAATACGGGAAATCACTATTTCACGCTAAACTAGGTTCTGTAGAAAACAATGTTCTAATTAAAAGTTTTAGATCTTTTAGTTTTCTATCAATTTGATTATACACACTTTTGTCGTAAAATGCATACTAAGGCTAACATAAAAAAGAATCAAATTTTTTTTACGCATTTTCGTGAAAAAAACAGAAAATTTCTAATTACCCCTAAACTAAGCGATATACAAGAAAATGTTAAAATAGAATTTTTAGGATTTTAAATTGTCTACAACTTTTATTATTTACATTTTTACGCTAAATGCATATTTAAGTCGCAATCTTAAAAAAAAGTTTTACGAGCAAACAGCTTTCCCAAGAATTTCAGCAGACAGAACGCCTACCCTATCTTGTAGAGCATAAAAAGTTGAGTAAATAAGGCGATTTAAGAAAAAATCGTAGGAGCTGTTTTTTGAGAAAATTGCAAAAAAGTGGAGAATGACACGAATAAACTACTACGTCCGGTTGACCAATTTTGATAAATATGTTCGTGTCAGGTCAGGTAGTAGGCCTAGTATTTAACTTAATTTCAAGTTTCAAGTTCTCTAAACATAAAAAAGTATTTTGTAAAAAGCGGTGCTAGGACAGACGACATAATAGAACCAAAATTATGGTATTTTATGAAATGAAGTTTCTCGTGGGTCAGGTTTTACTATTCCACATGTAGACTGCAGAAGTTTCAGCCGTAAACAAATTTATTGAACCGTAATAATGCATCGTGTGGGCCGGCAAAGGTACAAAATATTGTGCACTATATTGACGTAAATATTAATCGTCTAGGGGCCGCTTAAAGAGACATAAAATTTACCTACGCGTCATTTCTAAATGTTTAATGTAACGGTGTCGTCCTTTTTGAAACACCCGTTATTATTTCATTCTTATGAGTAAGTGGACATGATATAAATGCAATATTCCAGAGTAGAATTTGGGAAAACAATAAAAAAGCAATTCAGAAAACTGAAGGCAAGAGTACTATACGTTTTCCAAAATTGTTTCCCATTTTCTTGTTTTCATAATAAATAACAGGCTATTACATAACTGGTACAATTGTACATGTACTTTTGTGTTTGTTCGCTACATGTACAAGTATTAGCTGTACGAGAAACAATTTCAGACTCCATATGTTTAGAGTCTAATACGTAGACTTTTACCATAATCGTGTCTTGACTTTTACCATAAACAACTTTTTTACGGAGCCTATTTTTTATTCACTTCTTTCGTATACAATCCAATCAAGGATAATTTTTCGCAATAGTATCGTTTAAAAAATGAACAAATAGGTTTTTGATTTAGGATTTTTTGAATTAAACAATGTCAAACAAAAGGTCATCAGGGTTTAATTTAATTAAAACTATTTGGCATATAAAATGGGAAAAATTGGTGATATTAGTAATTTTCATGCAATTATATTTCAAATCCGGTTTGCTATATTAATGTGAGGTAATTCTTTACTGGTTAATATGGAAAAAAACTGTTGTGAAACACTCACACAACTTTCTCTTGTCAACGAAAATAATTTACAATATAACCTAATATTATTAATAAAACATTATAAATAAACAAAAAAATTAATCTCAAAAACATAACCTGATTTTAATCATGAGTGAATGGTGCAAAATGAAAACCAACCTCAGTTTGGCTTAATGATATGAACAATCACTTTTTAACGCTTAATTAGGCTCTGTAGAGAAAAATTCTTGAAATAAAAGTTGTAGATCTTTTAATTTTCTATAAATTTTATTATACACTTCTTTCGTAGAATGCACACTAAGGCCGAAATCTTTAAAAAAAATATTTTTTTACAGATTTTCATAAAAAAACAAAAAATCAGTAATTACCGCTTAACTAAGCGTTATAGAAAAAATTATGGAATAAAAGTTGTAGATTTTTAAATTGTCTACAACTTTTATTTATACTTGTTTACGTTGAAATGCATATTTAAGCCGCAGCCGCATTCTTAAAAAAAAAATTTTTTTTCTGGAAGAGAAACAGCCTTCCCAAGAATTTCAGCAGACATGGAGCTTATCCTATCTTGTAGAGCATAAAAAAATTTAGTAAACAAGGCGATTTAAAAAACAACCGTTTTTGATAAAAAAAAGAGAAAAATGATACGAATAAATTACTACTTGCTGGTTGACCGATTTTGATGAAAATGTTTGTGTCGGGCCTCTAGTGGTAACTAACTTACGTTTCAAATTTCAACTTCGTACGATGTCCGTTCTTGAGTAATTTTGTTCATAAACACTGACCAATCGCTAAAAACATATTTTTGGGGTTCAGGGGGTCTGAAAATGCGTAGATCTGGTGAAAACTCGATTTCAAAAATCGACATGAAAACAATACTTTCCTTCCTGTATTTTCATATAGGCAAGAGAAAGTAAAAATGTTTAAATTCAGAAAAACATTTGGTGTACTATAGTGGGAGAAAACTACCTAACTTAATACAAAATATTTTAGGAGACTTACAGCTCCTCCACTGATCATTTTAGAGTGATTTCATAAATAAAAAAATAAAGATATACAAATGAAGTATCAATAAATATTTTTTAAAGAACAAATGCCCATAATTACACTACAAGAGAATTGATTATTACGTTGGTAATCAAAACACCAAATTTTTTTAACAGAAACCTACTTATGCTGGGAGAAAATAAATCAATAATTGACCACAATCTTACAATCTTCATAAAATTATGGTAATCTGTATTAGTTTAAAAAGAAACTAAAATTACTAGCTAATGAATATTTTATTAGTGTTCCAGGACTCCATTTTATATATTCTTTTGTTTAAAAAAAATAATGATATTCAAACGCTCCATGGTGCGTGATAAATTCGCTGCATAAAGACTTACGTCAACAACGTAAAAGACGAAATTATGCAGCTAAGTTAAAATTATCAAGTACAATTATAAGATGAGCCGAATCTTTGGCGCTTAATTTACTTGATTATAATAAAACTTAACAAAACTAAAAATAATAAAATTTCTTGACTTTTCGTTTAGATTTACTTAAGAACCTAAATTGTTAATTTTTTTCTAATCCCTAATGTATGAACGTTGCAATCTGTTCAATTCAAAACAATAAGCAACTTCGTGACTCAATAAGATGAGTTTTTTTTTGGTTTAACGTCCGACTGTTCTACAATTACTACTAATGCAGACGGTGAAGGATGAAATGATTTTTTGTATCGTATGAAAATATGCCGTGCCTGAATGGGATTCGAACCTAAGACCGCATGATGAGAGGCGAACACGTTACCAACTATGTCAATGCGGCAATACGGCTCTGAAAATATGTAAGTGCTTATAGAACTGTATTTACGGAGGCAGCCCTGGTAATTTCGGGAATGCCTCTATGGGATCTAGTGGCGTGCGGGAGGGAAGAGCAGCGAGCTGGTGCTGATAAATAGGAACGTTGAGTCGATTACTCAGCACGTGGCAGAGGAGATGGAGCAAAGCTAGGGTCGAGGAGTGGACACGGAGTATCATTCCAAATGTTGAGGTGTGGGCAGAAAGACATTTGGTGATACCACCCACGAGCTGACGCAATTGCTAAGAGGGCATAGTTGCTTAGGGACATATATTTGACGAGGTTCAAGCTTAATGAAGTACCAAAATGTCGACTATGCAACAGTGAAGAGGAGGAGTCCATTGCGCATATTTTTAAAGATGTCCCTATTTTGGCCTCGGCAGAATGGAGACATCTGAGAAGATAGGTGTTGCACAGTGGATCCCAGAGAGAGTAGGGGCAGCAATGCTGCGGAATGAGGAGAGCTGGAAGTTGGTCAGTGGCAGCGAGAGGGGAATTAGGCAACGGTTTCCTTCCACGCCCCGCTGACAGTATGTAAATTTTTTAACCCAACATTTCCTTTGTAGTATTAAATAACAGTTCCGAGGGAGGTGGAGGGTTGTTTGCTGATGTCGGATAAAGTGACCAGGCGGCGGGTTTTTGGTTGGTAGGCGGTTGCGGCCTCCTTGGGGCTGGACAATGACGCCTCAATTGAGTCCATCACTACTTCCCCCATCGTAGGGGAGTGAACATGAGTTTTTCTCGCCACCTCGGATAAAAAAGGGTCTGGCTGCATATTGAAATATATTAGGCCTACTCTCAAAGGAGATAACTCTGACTAGTGTATTTTACACCTCTACCTCTTCTATTCTTAAATGCTTCGGTCATGTAATTGGGTGACCATGAGATAAGAAACATAACTATTTTTTGTAGCCCTGGATCGAGTGCAAAACTAAATTGCTCAAAATGAGAACTAATTGAAATTAACGCAAAAAATGTTTTTGTTTGCTTCTGTTGTAATATATATTAGTGAAGGAGTTTTACTTAGTATTATTTATAGAAACCTTCTCACGTAATTTGATCACTATCATAATTTTCTGACCCGATGGACATTCCTTTTCAATGATATGATATAAACTATTCGGGGACACAAGCGTAATTTTAGTCAATGAGGTTACCTTACTAGTTTGAAATACTTTGATGCCTTGACTCTAACCTCACTTTCAGACATGGATGAACTTCCGCCTGAATAAACTGCTTTCTATAAGATGGTCTACGCAACTTTCCACGCAATTTCAACTAATTAGCTTTATAAACTATATTATGATATGCACAAAACCCTATCATTCTAAAAACTGGAATTGATTACTTATTGTCACGACAAACAAATTTATAGAATTTAACAGAATTTACTTAAAAATTCTTATAAATCACTCACAATTATAATAATATATCGCGTATATAATCTACTAGCGTGCCCTGCCCTGCTTCGTACGCAAAACTTGTAATCATTTTTAAAAAAACAAATGTGTAACAGAAATTGTGATACTGCTAAATCAACTTTCCAACGCACACACACAAAACATTTTGATAAATTACCCCACATACGTCTCTCGATAGTCTTTATATGTATATACTGGACTTCAACAATAGTACATACGCATACACAACGACGTTTTGATAATTTCTTCCGCGTAATGTTCTCTTCATCTACTTCAACAGCTATACGTACTTACATGTACACACACACACACACACACACACACACACACACACACACACACATGTATATTTCTGAAAATCTTTATTAGGACCCTTAGGGTTATAATTTTTGAAAACTTAAAAATAAATTTTGCAGTGAATTCAATACGAATATGCTGTCAAAATTTAATGAACATTCGTTCAGTACTTTGGGACATTACGGTGCACTAAAACACGGTTTATCTTTATAATATTAGTATAGATATACTCTAATTCAAAATGATCTGATAAAAAAACTAGTTTGATATTCCATATTTCAGTGGAAAAGAGAAATTTATTCTACTTTTTATAAAACATCTTAAATTTTGTTGTACACTAAATCAAGTGATCCTGTCAAAACCCAACAAGAATATTTCATTCGTATTCATAATTAAATCCTTTTGATTTAAAAATATATAGAATAAAAAGGAAGGAAAGTATTGTTTTCAAGTCGATTTTTCGAAATCGAGTTTCACCGGATATACACGTTTTCAGACACCCGAACCCAAAAAACGTGTTTTTAACGATTGGTTGTGTGTGTGCGCGCGCGCGTGTATGTGTAACAAAATATCTCAACAACAATATTGTACGAAGTTGAAACTTGAAACTTAAGTCAGGTACTACTAGAAAATCTGACACGAACATTTTCATCAAAATTGGTCAAGTGGAAGCAGAATTTATTCTTGTAATTTTTCACTAGTTTGCAATTTACTCAAAAATGGCTCCAATGATTTTTTAATTTTATCAAAACATGCATTTTATTCTGATCAGGAGTTTTTAAATTATCTCGTACAGCGTCAATGACAAACTTGAAATTCCAATGTACAATTTTAGTAAAATTCAAGTATTTATTTCTTGTACCAGTTATTTTTTTTAATGAATACTACATTGAATTGTAAACAAAATATAAAATTGTATAAATTGTTAAAATAGATTTTAATGCATATAATTTGTCCATTGCAGCGCCCTGCATAGAAACAGCTATTAACATCTACTTATCGATCATCTCCTATCTGTCCTGCCTATTGTTGTGCAATTGAATGTACTAATGGACTTTTTGAGGCACCGGATTACCATGAGTCTACTGTACTAACATTTGTTAATTAAAAATTATGCCCATTACAGACAGGTGGAGTGTCAAATTTACACTCAATCTGTTCGTTGCAGGGCTAAAATAAATAGTTCTGTTCCTTATCACATGGTCAGCCAATTAATGACTGAATCATTTAATAACAGAAGTGGTAAAGATGTAAAAGACACTTATCAGAGTTATCTCCTCTGAAAGTAATGAATTTCATTATACAGCCAGATCCTGTGGTAAATGAAGTGAAGGTGTCATTTGCAGAGTGGAAAATATGTGCTTTTCAGATGGCCCGGCGTGCTGATAAGCATACTTTTTCACTCAGTGAGGAAGGCATAGGTAAAACACCTCACTCCTCGTTTCACTTAGTAAAACCTCTAGAGGTTCAAACCAGCCTTTCGGCTGATGACCTAAACAACAATTTGTCCATGTCTATACCTTTTTTTAGAAAATAAAGACTGACAAATAACGATTTATCTAATTTTATTATTTTATTATGTAAATTTTTTATAATTAAGATTTTTTGAAAAATATAATATTTGTATTATAGTGTGTTAATCACACCAATATTATAATAATTCTAATTTTTTAATGAATTATTTCAAAGTAAGGTAATTTCTGCATTAATCGTTCCATAACGTTTTGTTAATAAATAACATTTACCAAACGGTGACTTAAAAAACATTAAAAGTAAAACCAAATAAAAATAAGATAACCCAACATTTTTTAATATATTCATTTGGTATAAACTCAACATATTAATTAAAATTAATAATTTTCTACGTGCTTATAATTAATGTTCCATTTATTTAATAACGTCCTTTATCATATTTCATTCAGGAATGTGATTTTTCGAGCAGGAAATGACAAACAAAACTACAGTCATGAATTTTTAAATTAAACAAAAAACGAAATGATTACTTCTCAAATTTTTACGAAAATATGAGTTTTTGTCATGAGTCTCTCGACTGGTTTGATGAAGTTCTCCAAGCTGTTCTATCTTGCACAAGTCGTTTCATATCTACATACCTGTAACACCCTACATTTTTTGTAATTTGGTTTGTATATTCTGACCTTTGGCTCCCCCTACAATTCACTCCTTAATTATATCCTTCATTATTAATAGACCAATACCTGGATGTCTTAAGATATGCCCCACAATCGAATCCCTTCTTCTGGTAAGATGCTTCCGTATAACTTACTTCTTTTTTCATTCACTCGCCTAAGAACCTCTAATGTAATTATTTTGTCCACCTACCTAATCTTTAACATTTTCCTATAACACCACATTTCAATAGCTTCTATCCTCTTTCTTTGCCCCTATCACCCATGGGTGCTCCTGTCACCCATATTTCACTCCAAACATAGTGTTTTAAGAGATTTTTCTTAATCTGTGAGTCAATGTTTGTAGTCAGTAAGCTGTTCTTAATTTCAAAGCTTTTCTAGCTTGAGCAATTCTGCTTTTGATATCACTTATTCTACCATCCTTTGTTATTTTACGCCCTAGATAGCCGAATTCCCTAACTTCCTGCATGTATTCGTTGCTTACTTTGAAATTTCCCATTTCTTTTAAACCACTCTTGCTGCTGCACAACACTTTCGTTTTGTTCTTATTAATTTTCATGAAGTGATTCTTTCTCATGATCTTATCTATTTTATTTAAGGTATCATTTAATTCTTTCTTTGTCTCGGCTAATACTACTATATCATCGGCGAATCTCAGCATTTATATTTATTGTTCTTGAATTTTTATTCCTGCGTCAAATTTTGCTTTCACTTCATTTATAGCCTCTTCTATATACAAGTTATAAAGTAGTGGTGACAATGAACATCCTTGTCGTACACCTTTTCTTACAGCAGCCTCTTTATCGTACCCTGTAATTCTCAAAACAGTCGTTTGATTCTTATACTGACCGTACATTACTTTCCTTTCTTTGTATTTAATTCCTAGCCTTTTCAAAGTTTTAAACATTTAACAGACGAATTTTTAAACATTTTAACTTTTCAAACGAAAATATCTCAAGTCACAAAAGTAAATTAACCTTAAATTGATACAATCAATTTTCTTGACATATCTAAGGAGTATATTTTATTTAATTTGATTATTTTTCAAAGATAATTAAGATATTAGATTTTGTGAAGAATTATTAAAACTTTGTATTTAGGTTAACTAGATAAAAAGTTTTCCTGAATTTCTACTATATAAGTTTGTCTTATAAAATACCATTACAGCCATAACTAGATACACCCACTTTTTTACTTTTTTAAAGTTTCTTAAATTACTTTAGATAATTTATTATAGGTTTAATAAAAGCGATATACCTTTGTCTAATTTAATTTATATGTATCATACACATTTTTGTATAGCTACTAACAATTGCGTTCATGATACAAGCAGGGTTAATAAAACTTAGATTTTAATTTCGATTTAATCACAGTAGTAAAATTCATGCTAGATTTGTAACACTTATTGCAACGGTCCGTTTTGGTATCTGGGTAAAATTGTATCTTATTATCTTAATATATGTTTACTTGGAACTTAAAAAATCTGGTGTGAAACACTCAGACGGCTTTCTCTTGCCAATGCAAATAATAAACTATACTAACTAACATTAGTAATAAAACATTAAAAATAAATAAAAAAAACCTCATTAACATACCTAATTTAAAACATGCGTGATAAATGCAAAATGAAAATCAACCTCAGTTTGTCTTTAAAAAACGGAAAATCAGTCTTTCACGCTAAACTAGGCTCTGTACAGAAAAATGCTCAAAAAGAAACTTGAAAATTTTTTAATTTCCTATGTATTTGATTGTATACACTTTTGTCGAAAATGCATACTAAGGCTGAAATCTTAAATAAAATCGTTTTTTACACGTTTTCGTGAGAAAAAAACAGAAAACTGCTAATTACCCTTAAATTAGGCGATATAAAAAAATTATGGAAATAAACGTTGTAGAATTTAAAATTCTCTACAACTTTTTTTATATACATTTTTGGACTAAAATGCATATAAAAGCTGCAATCTTAAAAAAAAATTTACGAGAAAACAACCTCTCCAAGAATTTTAGCAGACATGGCGCCTACCCTGTCTTGTAAAGAATCAAAAATTTTGTAAATGAGGCAATTTTAAAAAAATCGTAGAAGCCGTTTTTGAGAAAATCGCAAATAAGTGAAAAATTACCCTATGAACCACTACTTCCGTTTGACCGATTTTGTCGATAATGCTCGTGTCAGGTCCGGTAATGGGATCTAACTTAAGTTTTAAGTTTCAATTTCGTACGAGGTTCCGTTCATGAGATATTCTGTTCACACACACACCAACCATACGCTAAAAACATGTTTTTTGGGTTCAGGGGTCTGAAAACGTGTAGATCCGGTGAAAACTCTATTTCGAAAAATTGACATGAAAACAATACACTCCTTTCTATATATTCATATAGACTATAGGCAAGAGAAAGTAAAAATTCACTCTTTTAACCGAAATTTTAGTTATCCCAAATGTCCTCAGCTCCCTTATTTTGGGTTTTCTTATTCCTAATTTTTGTACGTTGCAATCCGTTAAATTTAGAACAGTAAGCAACCCCATGACCCAATGAGATGAGGATGATGTGTATGACGTGTAAATGAGGTGAAGTCTTGTACAGACCCAAGCCAACCATTCCTGAGAGAGTATGGTTAATTAAACCCCAACCATCAAAGTTCACCGGTAACCACTGTATAGTATTCAAATCCGTATAATAGTAACTACCTCTACTAGGATTTGAACCAGGAACCTTCGTCTCCGAAAATCAGCTGTTAAAACAGTTGATTTTGGCGACGACTTTACCTCTAGACCAACTCGGTGGGTCTTATTTCGGATAACGGAGGTTATACTGTATTATTAAGTTACAATATAAAAATTAAAGTTCAATGCTCTTTGATTTACAATTGTTATGAATAAATTCAATGATGATATAAAATCGATATAGTAGTGGTCAAAATGTGATGACAATCGCGAACACAAAATGGGACGGGCATTGTATACACAAATGAGGTGTTGTCCGTAGACAATGAACTAGGTTGATGAGGTCGGCTAGATGGGATATAAATCTATATGAAAATGTCATTCACGTTTCTCAAAATGTAAACATTGCTCTCTTTTTGTAATTTCACCTGTTTGATTGATTTATAACATCGTTTCTATTGATTAAAAATATCTGATCATAATAATTTACAATATTCAGTTTTAAAAAAAGTCTGGAGTGAAACACTCACATAACTTTCTCTTGCCAATGCAAATAACTAACAATATAACCTAACAATAGTAATAAAACATTAGAAATAAACAAAAAACTAACCTCAATAAACATAACCTAATTTTAATCATGAGTAAAAGATACAAAATGAAAACCAACCTCACTTAGGCTTAAACATACGGAAAATCACTCTTTTACGCAAAACTAGGCTCTGAAGAGAAAAATGTTCTAAATAAAAGTGATAGTTCTTTTAAATTCCTATAAATTTGATTTTATACTTTTGTCGTAAAATGCATACTAAGGCTGAAATCTTTAAAAAAATCGATTTCTTTACACCATTTCGTGAATAAAACAAAATCTCTAATTACCACTAAACTGCATTATACAAAATGCAGTTTGAAATAAAAGTTGAAGGTTTTTAAATTTTATAAAACTTTTATTATACACTTTTGCGCTAAAATGCATATTAAAGCCAAAATCTTAAAATAAAAACAATTTTTTTACGGGAAAACAGCCTCCCCAAAATTTCAGCAGACAGCGTCTACCTTATCTTGTGAGCGTAAATAATGTAGTATTGAGACGATTTTTAAGAAAATCGCTGGAGCCGTTTTGGAGGAAATCGCAAAAATGTGAAAAATGACACGAATAAACTACTACTTCCGATTGACCGATTTTGATGAAAATTTTCGTGTCGGGTCCGGACGTAGTATCTGAGTTGAGTTTTAAGTTTCAAGTTCGCAGGATGTTCCGTTCTTGAGATATTCTGCTCACACATACACACACACACACACTCATACACACACAGACCGATCTCTAAAAACATGTTTTTTGGGTTCAGAGGGTCTGAAAACGTGTATATCCAATGAAAACTCGATTTTGAAAACTCAACATGAAAAGAATACTTTTATTTCTTATATATATTTTCATACAGGCAAGAGAAAGTAAAAATAATTAAAGAAAAGTATAATTCAATTCTATCAAGAAATGAAATTCTGATAAACAGTTTCAATTTACATGGCACCATTTGAAAAATAATATTCGGACGTAAGACCAAACTACTACTTCTGTATTTAAAATATTATGTTGAGTGTTAATAAGAATAACAGTATACATTTCTGTACCTAAGAGGTAAAGGAAGTTAAATCCATTTTTGTAATTTTTCAGAAGAACCAAAAACATGAAGATTTTTATTTTGTAAAACAATTTTGAAGGTGTGAAAATTTTTGAAAATTTCTACCAAATAAAATTGCTTCTGATAGATTTAAATGACTAAACAACTTTCTTAACTTCTACTACCCCCTGAACACGCACCCGACTTCAAACTCTACGTCTTTCTGCCTTTTAATTACATTAGTGTTAACCCCCAATGTAACTTGAGTTAATCAAAGGAAAACAAAAGTGAGACAAAACATATTGTGCTAACTCTATTGTGATAAACAACATTTTATTCAAAACAATGGTTTAAAAAATTACAGAATTCACGTAAATTCTGAGGCCTATCGATAGACAACTAAAACAAAACAATTATAAATAAAATAACTAATTGTCAATAACGAGTGTACATTCAATTAGAGTTAAAAATAGTAGTCATTTTAAAAATCTTCCGCAATTTATACAAAAGTGGAGTTAATGTGATTACTGCAACTTTTATAGAGCTTTCTTGCTGATTTTCAAACATAATTTTCCCAAAATGAAGTTAACACACTTTACCTCTAAGGCACACATTTGTACACAGTGTCACGCGTAGTGTTAGCCAAAATTAAGAGACAGATTCAGGACATTACTGTAAAAAAACTTTACGTGGATATACATTTTTTTTTAACTTCCGTCATTTTGTTTTTATAATTAAAACATTTATCCCCATAACAAGCAGGGGAGTGGTATATTATTTACACTCGATCTGCTAGTTCCAGGGATACAACAAATAGTGCTTTACCTTATAACATGATTAGCCAATCATATGACTGAGTCATTTTAAGTCAGAAGAGGTAGAGATGTAAAAGACTGTAACACCCCCTTCTCGCCGCCGGCAACACATACGGCAAACAAAAGCGATAGGTTGGCAAGGGTGTTAACAAAACATAAAAAAACATTAAGGAAGCTCAAAAAAACAAACACTCGGGTAATTCGCTGCATAAATGAAATAAACTAGAAAAGTAACTAGTAAAATAATTTAATTTTATAACCAGAAATAAATATATATTGAACAGCAAAATTGCACAATGTTACCCAACCTTAAATGGCTGGAAGGTTTAATACAATGTCAGATCTAAAAATGTACTACTTGGTGTAATTTTTATAAATCTTAAGTAAAACAATAAAAATCAAATATATTCATTAAATGAATAACTGAATATTAAAAATTATGGCCAAATTATTTTGAATTTAAATTTATCTTTTGTTTAGCATGCTAGCAGCTTTCTTTTCAATAAACATATTTTATCATTATTATTTTCAGGATTAAAAATAAAAAAACTAAATTCATAATCCACCCTTTCAATAAGGTGTAAAACAAGAATAATAGTAAAAAATTTTATGAATGAAACGTTGAATTAATCTTTAGAATTTTAAGTAAAAAAATTATACACAAATTCAAATTTAACTCTTTAAATAAGTGTAATGAAAGAATTATTATTATTATAATTTTATGCAATAAAAAAATTAAATTTAATTGAACAAATGTTCCTGATTGCTTAATTCAGCAAATGAATTAACAGGAAAAACCTTTCAAACAGGTCACTTGGAATTCACTAATTTTCCTGTTTAAAACATGAAGTTACCCAGATGGATCCTAATATCTGGCGTGATCTTTTCCCCAAAATGCATCGGTTGCCACTAATAAAACACTTTAGGTAGACGGACGAAATCCTCACATAATAGATAAAGTGATAAAACATACCCTTTTGTAGTTAACACATATTTTTTTAAGTACTACTAACGTATGCACCGATCAAGGGAAGATCTCTGATGAAACTCTCATCCAAATTGGATTCCAAATCACTCCAGGCAAGAAATAGTCAGGAAACACTGAACATCAATTTACGGGATGCTGGCGAGGCGGAAATTTGTCATTGTCAGGAGTCGAACTCCATGTACTGATTATAGGTAGTAGGATTATCGAACGGTAATTCCCGTTCCCGGATTTGAACCCTGAAGAAAAGATCGAGCGAGTGTTAATATTTAGTAAAATAAGCGTCGATCTTAAGCAAAAGCACTAACGCATAAATAATACAATGTAAATGAACAAAATATAACCAAGTTATGAATTTAAAGATAGAAACTTAATACGAGTTGCAATAGATAGACAATTATAAAGTTTTAAAAAAAAAAACTAGACAATTAAAGTAAGCAATTACTATTTGCAGAAAAATACAATTTTCCAATTACAAAACTTTACATCGTTTACAATAAATTAATCATAAGTCAAAATTAGTTTTACATAGACCAAAATCGAATCCAGTAATCAAGAAATAGCAAGTACAATTACAACGTAGTTTCCTTATTACAAAAATATAAATTTATGCAACCCGTGATAAATTTCCAGCTCTCGGAATAGTAAAATAAAAAATTAACTTACCATGTTAAATGGGCAAGAAGAAATTTACTTTTTCAAAAGTTATAAATTTAAAATAACACGTAATAAAAATACTACATATTAACTGAACTGAACTCTACGAAAATTCAACCAAGAGTGTCTTGTCATGCTTTTGGTGTAGCTCGACGAGAGGGCCGAACGCAGTTCGCAGTAAAAGCGGTAGAGCGCGCCACCGGACGGCGAGTTAATTAACGTCGCCAGTAGATTCGAGTTATCGGCAATCAAAACAACTAGCGAACGCCAGCAAAACCAAAACACAACGTAACAAACTGAAAGCAGTTGTTACAAGACTAACTCTGAGAGATATCTTTCCTGAATTTCATTATATAGCCACAGATCCTGTGGTAAATGAAGTAAAGGCCTCATTTGCAGGGTGGAAAATATTTTGCTTTTCAGAAAACCTGGTATGCTGATAAGCATATTTTTCCACTCAGTGAAGGTAAACCTAAACCACCATTATACAAATATGAAAGAAAGTATTGTTTTCATCTCGATTTTTCGAAATCGAGTTTTCACCGGATCTACAAGTTTTCAGACCCCCTGAACACAAAAAACATGTTTTTAGCGATTGGCCTGTGTGTGCGCGCGCGCGTGTGTGTGAACAAAATATCTCAAGAACGTAACAACGTACGAACTTGAAACTTGAAACTTAAGTTAGATACTACTACCGGACCCAGCACGGATATTTTCATCAAAATCAGTCAACCGGAAGTAGTAGTTTATTTGTGTAATTTTTCTTTTTTTGCGATTTTCTCAAAAACGGCTTCTACGATTTTTTTAAAAATCACCTCATTTATTGATTTTTATGCTCTGCTAGATAGGGTAGACGACATGTCTGCTGAAATTCTTGGGGAGGCTATTTTCTCGTAAAAAATTGATTTTTTTAATATTGTGGCTTTAACATGCATTTTAAAGCAACATTTTATAGATATAATAAAAGTTTCAGAGAATTTAAAACTCTACAACTTTATTTCTAACATATCTTTGTATAACGCTTAGTTTAGCGGTAATAAGCGATTTTTTTGTTTTTTTCTCATGTAAACGTGTAAAAAAATCGATTTTTTAAACATATTTCAGCCTTAAAATGAATTTTACGACAAAATAATATAATTAAATTGATAGGAAATTAAAAGATCTACAACTTTTATTTGGGCATTTTTCTCTAAAAAGCCTAGTTTAGTGTTAAAGAGTGAGTTTCCGTATTTTTATGACAAACTGAGGTCGATTTTCATTTTGCGTCTTTCACTCATGATGAAAATTAGGTTATTTTTATTGAAGTTAGTTTTTTGTTTATTTCTAATGTTTTAGTATTAATGTTGGTTTATATTGTTAAGTATTTGCATTGGCAAATTTAAAGTTGTGTGAGTGTTTCACATCAGACTTTTTAAATCTAGAGTTAATATTGTTGAGTGATAACTAAAAGTAAAGCGTGGAGTGAAACCGGGGAGAGCAATAAATCAGTTTAGTTAACGAACCCCTTCAAAGTATGACGGATTGAAATAAAACTCGTGTGTTAAAAAGAGCCAAAAATAGCAACTGTATACCATATGTGAACAAAACAAATGATAAGAACTTAAAAAATTTAACAATTCCATCTGAAACAATTTGAAACACTCCTTGAGGGCTTAATATAGACAAACTTCTAATAAAGTCTAAGCCCGAAGTTCAATTAAGTGAGAGGCGTATTGTGGAGGCGTACCAAAGTATGAAACTTTATTATCAAAACTTGTTACACTATATTTATATTATTATTATTATTATTTTCGAATATTCCCCTATAGGAGAGCGAATGAACTTGAATCATGATTTCACTTTGGGTTCTTCTTCCTCTTCTCTTCCCAAAATCTTTTCATCCCCTCGGAATGCTCCCTCCTCCGTTCATCTGTCCATTTTTTCCTGGATGTCGTGGAATTCTTTGCTGGAACTTTACATTTATGATTTTATTCCGGCATTCGGTGCGGTCTTCGAGATTTTCAATGTTGATTGTAAGTCCATCTCGACTTCTTCCAGCCATTCTGTACCGGTTTTACTTTTTGTTATAATGTCGAGTAGTTTCTTTACGATTCTGGAGTTTTCCATCCTGTAGATATGTGTGTAAAACTTTGCTCTGCGTTTCCTGATTTCTTCTGTAGCCTAATTGTGTTGGTATTTTTGTAGAGCTCATTCTGAGGTCTCTTCATCCAAATGCCATTTTTATTGATGGCTCCATAAATTTTCTTGAGTATTTTTCTTTCCTGCTTTTCCATTTTCCAAATTTTGGGAATTACCTTCAATTACCATTGTTTCGACTGCGTAGATTGCTTCAGGAAGAATCACTGTTTTGTAATGCCTTAGTTTTGCGTCTGTTGAAATGCACTTCTTATTGTAGTGAGCCCACGTTAGCTTATAGGCCTTCCGGAGTTTGTTGATTCTCTGACACTATATATATATATATAGTGACATTATATATATATATATATCTGACACTATATATATATATATATATATATATATATATATATATATATAGTGATATATATATATATATATATATATATACAGATAACGAAAGAAAGTGAAAATTAAATAATGTTGCAGAGTAATTTAAAATGAAGTAAACATCTAAATTAAGTAGTGTATTAATAAGAAAGCTTTTTTATAACAAAATCTTAAGTCATCTTTAAAAGCGAATTATCAGAAAGTTTCAAAATAAAAACAGGACTACGACAAGGCGATGGACTATCGCCTTTGCTCTTCAACTGCGCACTGGAATTATTCTTGCGAGAGTGGTACAAGCTAAATCCTAAGAACATCAGAATAGGATCGGAAAGAGTGGTACAAGCTAAATCCTAAGAACATCAGAATAGGATCGGAAAAAGATAACATCAGATTAAAACGTCTAGGATTCGCGGGCGATCTGGCCTTACTGGCAGAGAGTGTCAAGGAAACTAGGCACCAGTTAGAAACCCTAGAACGATTAAGCAGGAAAAGTTGGATTAAAAATCTCTTATGAAAAAACTAAAATGATGGCTAAAGAGACACTCTCCATAAATTCAGTAAACATAAACGGAAAACAAATGGCACTAGTTAAATCGTTTAAATATCTAGGCGAACACATAACACACAACGATAAAGAAAACATAGCGTGGGAAGATAGACGGAAAAAATTATCTGAACCACATAACCAAAAACGTATACAACAAAAAATGCTTATCTATACAAGCAAAAATTAAACACTACAAAACAGTCATACAACCACAAGATACATATGGCAGCGAAACATTAGCAAAACTGACCAAGACAAAAGC
This sequence comes from Catonia carolina, assembly GCA_035578175.1. NCBI lineage: Eukaryota > Metazoa > Arthropoda > Insecta > Hemiptera > Achilidae > Catonia > Catonia carolina. The sequence continues at coordinate 40,613,278 of JAQMRL010000005.1, forward strand.
AATAGACAATGTCCTAAAACTCGAAAGACGAATCCTAAGAACCTGCATAGGAAAGAAAAACAAAGTAGGTGAACAATGGAGCATTCTTACAAACGAACAAGTCTATAAAGAAAATGAACCCATAACAGATACAATAAGGAAGGAAAGGATATCTTTTCTTGGACATCTTATCAGAACACCTAAAGACAGAAATTTAAACAATATGATTAGAAAACTTTTTCCAATGGTAACATCAGGAGCATAGATCCGAAATGTCAAAGAAGACATGATCGAACTCGGATTAACTTTCGATGATTTAGAAAACAAAACAGAAATATTAAAAATCTTAAGAAATAAGGAAAGTAGATTTGAAACAAAATCAGATGGAAGAACAAACCCAAGCAGGAAGAAACCAGTCGTTTCAGAGGAAGTCGGCAAGCAAGATCAACCCGAATGAAGGCATACTGATAGAAAATCAAGCTAAAGAATATAAAAAGGAAGCTTTCTAAATTTGACTGAAGTGATCCATTGTGGTCACAAAAGACAATAAAAGCTTTATTTACATTCTTTATCAAACAAAAGTTTCTCCTTATGGAGGAAAATGAGTTGCTACACATAATTACATTAATTAATCATGAGAAAAAAATATAGTCAGTAGTTAATTAAATATTATTCATATGAAATACACAACTTTCATTACACTATATACATTTACACTGATTTGTACACAAACAATACTAATAAAGATCTTTCATGAAGGCTGACTATACTCTTTTATCTTTCACTTGAGAGTACCATCGCATACCCAGCCTATCTTCTATTTCATATTTGTCTGAGTGCAGTTCGTCCTCTACATCTCAGAATGTTTCTGGAAACTCATTCCTTATTCACTTTTGCACACTGCACATCGTTCATTCATACCACATTTCTAGTTTATTTCCACTTTAAAAATGTTCGCTTCCTTTGCCAATCGTTATTTTTAACTTAGTTCGTTATTTTTAACCCTATTTCTAACTTTTACACTTTTTATAGGTATATCTGATAATTCTATATTGAGTTGCTTCTAATTTTATATCAAAATTCGTTGTTAGAGCCAAAATCTGGCGTTCAAATAAATGGTCGTGTACACAAATCTTAGTATCATTTCAACTTTCAGTTTCTTAAAACTGTTTCTTTGAACAAAGTTTATGAGCTGTCATTTCTCCATCCAGTTTGTTGGAATAGTACAATGAAACCTAAGGAGTTATAATCTTTGCCGTATCATTTCATTAATTCTATTCCATTTATCCTTATTCTACCATTTAAGGAAGTATTCCAGAATTGATAATCATTTTAAAATTCTCAGAATTCATTGATAAACCTTTTTTAAAAGTAATTAGGCCTGGTATTATTGTATGCCAGGCCATTATCTACTTTTTAACATTCTATGAATAGAAACCTATCTAGAACCCTCTCAAGCCATATTCCTTTATCGATATTGTCACATTAAGATTTATAATCATCGCAGAGGTCAAACATCGGTGGCTGTTTGACTTCCTTTAGTTTTTTCGCTTTTCTGCCAGATTAGTTATTATGGGTCAAAGAAAAAAAACAGCAGTATAAATAATTAAATAATAAGGTTTAAAAAATTTCAGCAGTTGATAGTATTATACATGTGACGATTATATTAGAAAAAAATTAAAAAATCAAGAACAAATTCTGTGTTTAAAAAATATGATAGATTTAAAAAAAACAATTATTAAGAAAAAGTATTGTGTGAAAACGTTTTAAGTGACTATACTTCATGAAACGGTTACTAAACTGTAATTAAACTGTTTACAAAAACAATAAACTACTAAAAATAATTAAAAGTGAAACTAATGAATAAAAGATTCTATAAAAAGATAAAAAAGAAAAATATAAAAAGAGCATTTGAGTTATTTACTAATTCAAGATTCTTCCATTGAATCTCCACAAAAGAAAATACATTTAAAGTGGGATTTCACTGAAAGATTTATTGAGCTACGTTTATTTTTGAGAATTAAATTCCTAGAATTGTTCATTGCTGTTTTAGTCTTTTACTTGATTATTATTTGTTAATGTATCAATCTGATTTTTTTGTTAACTTTTTTACGTATTTTTCATAGCACTTGATGAAAGGGATCCTACTAAAAATCATTAAGGTGGCACTAATTGAAAGAAAAATTTTAATATGTCAAGTAACTTAACCCATATTTTACTGTACAGAATGCTCATGAAAACAAATTACATCGTGTAATCCCTATAAATAGAGTAAAATTTCCTATAAACTCCTTCCTAATGTTTATTTTTTCTTTCTCTTCCTTATATGAATATATAGAAAGGAAAGTATTCTTTTATTTCGATTTTTCGAAATCGAGTTTTCACCGCATCTACACGTTTTTAGACTCCTTGAACCCAAAAAACATGTTTTTAGCCATTGGTGCGTGTGTGTGTGTGCGTGTGTGTGTGTGTGTATGTGTATGTGTGTGTGTGTGTATGTGTGTTAACAAAATATCTCTAGAAAGAAATATTGTACGAAGTTGGAACTCGAAACTTAAGTAAGGTACCAGTAGAGGACCCGACACGAACATGGTCATCGAAATCGGTCAACCGGAAATAGTAATTTTTTTGTGTCATTTTTTGCAATTTTCTCAAAAACGGGTCCTTCGATTTTTTTGTAAAATCGCCTTATTTACTACATTTTTTATGCTCTTCAAGATAGGGTAAGCGCCATGTCTGCTAAAATTCTTGGCGAGGGTGTGCTCTCGTAGAACAAAATTGTTTTTTTAAGATTGTGGCCTTAATATGCATTTTAAGCCAAAATTGTATAAATCAACGTTTTAGACATATTAAAAACCTATAATTTTTATTTCCAAAATTCTTTGTATAACGCTATGTTTAGCAGTAATTAGTAATTTTCTTTGTTTTTTTTAATGAAAATCTGTAAAAAACGGATTTTTTAAGATTTCGGCCTTAGTACGCTTTTTACGACAAAAGTGTATAATTATATAATCAGATTTATAGAAAATTAAAAAATCTACAACTTTTATTACAAGCATTTAGTGTCAAAGATTGATTTTCCGTATTGTTAAGCCAAACTAAGGTTGGTTTTCATTTTACATCATTCACTCATGTTTAAAATTAGGTTATGTTTTATGAGGTTAGTTCTTTTGTTTATTTCTAATGTTAGGTTATATTGGTAATTATTTGCATTTGGGAAGAGAAAGTCGTGTGAGTTTTTTATACCAGATTTTTATTTATGTTTTGTTCTAACTACTTGTTGAATTACAATATATTCACTTCTGTTGAATAATAGATAACTAAGGGAGACAGATGTGTTCCATCTGTGTACCATACTGTCACCATGATTGACACTGCGACATATTTTATTAAGTAGGAGCAAAAGAAGCATCAAAATAAGAACCAGATATTTTATACTTAATGAAAATATTTATATTATATAAACTTATGTAAATAACACTTCATGTAATATAATTCATTATTGGTAATTAAAAACTACTAAAATCTTTTGGGCTGAAATTTGAAAAAACAAGGTTTTTTTTTCAAGCAAACCAAGAAAGGTTTTGGAATTAGATATGTTACCCCTTAAATTACTGGTAGGCCTTCTTTGCTTCGGTACAAAATAAAAAAATTGAGTTCTAAACTATTAATGGTTGTTGAACAAATTGTCTTTCATATTTTGTAAACAATAAATTTCCTATAATTTTGGGGCTACATTTTTAATTTAAAACATTCCTCTGGGTTTCGTTAAAGAAACCTATATATTCAAATTTCAGCCCAATCGGTTCAGTACATTTTGCTCCGGGTCGAATCATAAGTATCTCACACACACACACACACACACAAAAGACACAGACAGATCGAAAAATCTGTGTTTTGATTCAGGAGGTATTTCTAGAGGTGATCAATTGAAATCCGGGTATTTCAACTTGTTCACCACAATCCTATTTTACTCCATTCTTTAGAAAAGCCTAAAGAATAAAAAAAGCCTAAAATCCATTTAAAAAAAAGTTATATCGTACTACTTAAAACTTTGACTGTAGAACAAATATGCCGAATCTCAGCTCTCAATTTCAGTTTATCAAAAAATAAAAAAAAATAAGGAAGATCAAGTTAAAGAGTCCATTATTGTTGAATTTCAAATTTATTTAGAGAGAAAAGAAAAACATATCCGTAACTAATAAAAACCTTAGCTCAAAACTGGGTTAAAAATCGATTAAATAAGAAATTTTTTCTCATAAAATTCTTTTGTTTAGACCACTGGAAAGCCGAATAAATTCAATAACGATTAAAACTGTTTATAACAGAGGCTCTTAAAATGGGTGGGCGGGGGGCGCCGCCTGGGGAGCGTAAACTAATTTCAAGGAAGGTGTGAGAGTATTTAAAAAAAATAAAATAAAATAGTCAAACTATTTTTCTCAGTTTAGTAGTAGCATGTATATTTTCAAAATTATCGTTCTTTTTGTACGTTATACTCTAGCAGAGTCAAGCACTCGATTATTGCAATAACATGGTAATTACATGGTCCTGATCTGGTAACACCGTGATTAGGCTTCTGTTTCATGTTCCGATTGTAGGTTACTACTTATTTTGACCACGTATAGTGGTGATCGTGGGAGGCTGACCTCACATCAGTGTTTAAAGGGGGGCACAGTCCCTAAAAGGTTGAGAACCACTGGTTTATAACATACCAGTTGCGCATATAACAGAATGCAACATGTTGGTATGAAAAGTAATTTACAATCAAGTAAATTATTGCCATGGATAAGCAAAAGTTACTTCATTAATAAATTGCAATATGCATCTTAGAATATGTAATTAAACCAAAATATATGCAGATTTTATGATATCGGAATGAACTGATAGACATTGGCATTTAGAATTATAAGTTTTAATTAATTTTGAATTGCATTTTGAAATTTTGAAGTAGTAATAGTTTGATAGTTTATAACAACTTTATGAACTGACATCGAGCAAATATTCGATTCGAATTGCAAGAGACAATTCTCCTTGCCCTGATGAAGGGAAGCAATATCAAGGAATGTAATGTACTGAAATTGAATTAAACTTTGAGGAAAGGATGGATTGAGTAATAGCTAATTGTGTTACATAAAAAGGGTTTGCTGAGTAATGTGACATATGGTGTAATACCTGATCTAGAAAATAACTAAGCTCACATATTACAGACTCCTTTATTGCATTGCCCTTTTTATTTAACGTTAGTTTCTAGTGAATAACAGTTTAAATAGAATAAATAAAACGGTTTAGAAAATGTTAAAGCTATTTTAACGTCTTTATTGTTTCTCCCTGTGAAATGAAATCGTTTGCAGACAAGATAACAATGACATATTTTCCCAATTTAGATCAAATTAATTTTTAATCTTAGTATTAAAAAGTACTTAATTTTTAGAATTATATAAATTAAAAATTTTATTTTGTTTCGGTTATCTTACTAATCTAAAAAATCTTGGGTGCGATACCTGGGTAGGTTCGGGGGAATTAAATTTGTTAAAACCTACTAAATCCGTTTCGTAACCACTTGTAATCGTTGAAAACCAAAGTGTTTCTTTTAATCTTCTTCTACTTCTCCTTCCACTTCTCCTTCTCCATCTTCTCCTCCTTTTCATATTCCTCGTTTAGTTTTTTAGTTTTCTTTAGAATCATGTATACTAATGTATTAAAGATAAAACGTGTTTTTTTGTGCAATCTAATTTCCAAAACTAATGAACGAATTTTCATGAAATTTTGACAGCATATTTGTGTTATATTCACAGCAACATTTTATTTAAAAATTTTCAAAAATTATAACCCTAAGGACCCTAATGAAGATTTTCATAAAATATGTATGTATGTGTGTGTGTGTGTGTGTGTGCACATGGAGTAGGTATTTCTGTTGGAAGTAGATGAAGGGGTTTGATGATGTCGAGAGACGTACGCGGGGGAAATTATCATAACGTCGTTTTGTGTGTGTGTATGTGTGTTGTGTTGTGTACTACTTGTTGAAGTACAGTACATACTCGTATAGTTGGGAGCTGACTTGTTTGCTACTGATAAAATATGCTACAAAATTTGTTGTTAATACCTACTAGTTATAAAATTTTATTTTCTTCTCTTGCCCTAATACATAGGGTAGGAAAGTATTGTTTTCATACAGATTTTTATCAATTTATCGATTTTGAGACCCCTAAACCCAGAAAACATGTTTTAAAGTAAAATATAGGTTTCAATAATACACATTGGCAAAAGAAAGTTGTGTCAGTGTTTCACACCAGATATTTTTTTATATTAAGTATAGCGATAATAATTTTATAATGTTTTCGATCGACCTAGCTAGTAGTCGTTCCGAATTGCCTGCCGTTCTAAATTAAATACACGACCTATTTGTTAGAAGCTGTAAATCTGAAAATCGGCATTAGTAGCTACTCTGCAAAGAGAACTACGTAGAATTAGAAAATATTAGAAAAAAACGGGGAAAAATAATACACCGTTTTATTTTTTACACCCATCTGAGGCTAGCAATAAGCTGACAAGTATTCCGAGCACCAGTTACTAGTCATTAAGAAAGAAGATTCTAGAAATTTCATTTCTCATATTTCTGAAGATTAATTAATCAATTATTGAAGCTAACACGAACGTAAAACCTCTCTGAATAAATAATCCCTGAAAATTAAAAAATAAATTAAAAGTTCAATGCAGAAAAACAAGGAATTATCCTTCGAAATGTTCAATAAAAAGTTTTAAAATTAGTTTTATTAATGCCTACTTAGTCGGTTTAAAGCCTCAATTATGTATATCCGTTGAAGTAATTACAAAATAAAGCCACGGATTATTGTATTCTTTATTAAAAAAGGGTATTACATAGTACTTGATTAATTACAAGAAATATCTTTCACAGTTGTAGAATACCGCGTTTTTAATTTCTCCTAGCTTAAAAATAATCCAACCAACTTGGTAATTATCAACCTTTTAAAGTCAAATAAGTGTACAGAACAACACATAAACAACTTAAGGTTTACTACATCTACCTGACGTTTCCCAGAGGAGGTTAAAGAGGAAATGAAACAGAGATTTACAACAAAATTAAAATACAATTAAACACATTATAAAAATAACAGATAATTTTGAAATAAATTAAGTACATAGATCTACAAAACTACAGTCCTACAACAATTATAGCAACCTACAGTTCTACAAAACTATGGCGGGGCCAGTTATAATGTATTACAGCGATGCATGGGTGCTTCCAAACAGATAACGAAGCCAAGTCGAGCTGCGGAAATGAAATTTCTTCGGGCAGTGAACATTCTTCAGGACAAGATCGGAAGTAACGTTGTAAGGTAAAAGCTGTATATTTAATCTGAAGAAGAAGATCAATGAGTATTTAATTGTAGATGTAATTTGTAACGCATGAAGGAAAGCTATTTGCGTAGGTTGGCAATGAATTATTAGGCAAATGGTCGAAGGGGTGATGGTCGCCCGTGGGGAAGATGGTTTCGGGAGGAGTACTGCCTAATCCTTGAAGGGAAAAGAAGAAGTATACAAATAAATTCACATAGAAATGCGAAGTGTTACGAGGGAGATCATCTCCATCATATTCAACCCTAATTTAATCATCTCAAAAAAATCCCTTCCATAACACGACGTATCTCATGACTGGTGGCAATTTTAAAAACGGCTTACCTTTGACTAATGGCAAAAATCATTAGTGATTTTTGTATCTACTCTTTACGAAGAATCGATAGACACTATATTTGTTTTCAAATACTGATTTTGTTTTTCTTGACTTGCTGTTTAGGGCAACTTCCGGTCGAAACTGAAACTTTATACCCAATGATTTCTGTATCTACTCTTTAAGAGGAATCGAATGACACTATTTTTGTTTCCAAATTTTTACTTTGATTTCTTGATTTCCGGTTTTTAGCTACTTCTTTTTGTGTAGAGCCAACTTTTTGTGTAGATTTCCGAATCGGAAAGCTATCTATCTATGGCTATTTCTTGTATTTTCTGACATTTGTGTGTGACGGACAGACAAAATAAAATTTTAGATGACAATTTAAAAAATTGCCTCCAATTACAGTTAGATAATTTTGAAATAAACTTCAGTACACAGATGAATTCTTAAAATATTAAGTGTAACGTGGGTGATTATCTTCATGTTATTCCTGCCACATTTAATAATTTCAAATAATTATCTCATTTGTAGTTGTTTTGAAGAACAGAAACAAATAAAAATATTGTGTGAAACACTCTCTTCTTCTTCTTCTTCTCCTGCTTCTTCTCCTTCTCCTTCTTCTCCTTCTTCTTCTTTTTCTCCTCCTCCTCCTTCTTGTCCGTATGCTCCTCCTCCTCCTCCTGCTTCTTCTTCTTGTTTGCAAAAAACGCGTCACTTTAAATACTAAGAATTGTATACTTGCTGCAAAATGTTCTTATTAGTTTATATTTTTGATACTAGATGAAGATGGTTAACGGCCCCAAAGGTGGATGAGGTCAACGGCAGAGAGGGTGAAAAAGTTAGAGAGACACCTCGATCTAAACTTTCCTACATGCATGAATGCAATACCTGTGCAGAGCTCGTAACGTGGCCAGGGGATTTTAAAATTACTAGCAAAAACCAAAGAAACCTTAGAAAAGAATAGGAGTTAACATAGTTTGTAAGCGCCTATAAATGATTACCTTAAACATGAAAACGTGTTTGAAAAAACGGTACGTAGGTTCCATTTTAATATTGTGTCTACGTATTGATTGGTTGCAAGTCCCCTTAACTGTTTTACTAATTTCTCTAGCACTAGAAGTAATGTATAACATTAAATTAATTAATTATAATGCTTTTCACGGTTGATGAGCTCTCCTGTTTCACGCGTTTAAACCAATTAGAACGTTTGCCAGCGCTGTCAGATTGTACGAATGTTTCAGCCTGACAAACATTACGCGCGCATTTGTATAAGAGACGCAGTAGCTCACGCCTGTATTGCATCCCGTACTGAACACATCAATTATTAAAGAGCGCGTTAACATGCAATACTTTATAATATATTCAGCTGATTGTATGTTCATAGGTTATGATTGTTATTGAAAGATCAAAAACGTGGCTGACGAAATATAAACAGAGCTACGAGAGCAAGTGTTGGAAACGTTGCTGGCAAAACATTGGCTAGCTATGAAGTTGGTAGGGGGTAATCCATACCTTCAGAGCTCATCAGCCCTGAAAAATAGTATAATTATTTTTGTATAGTTATTTGAAATAATTCATACATTAAAGTGAATAATCTTCATTATTTTTATCTTTTGCAGATTGTATTTTTCACGACCTCGTACGTTGTTCCACTTGCGTTAATCTGTGGATTGTATTTATGCATGCTGATGAGATTATGGAGAGGGGTAGCACCGGGTGGTCACTGTTCAGCTGAGAGTCGACGTGGAAAAAAGCGAGTAACTCGAATGGTTGTCGTAGTGGTAGCCATTTTTGCTATTTGCTGGTGTCCAATTCAGGTAAGTTAATTTAAATATTTAAACAAATGTATAGCATGTTTTATTAGGTTATCAAGATTTTATTTGGAAAAACTCCTTTTAGATAATCTATACTTTAAAAATCGAATTAGAATTTTGGCTTTTCCTATTTTTAGAAAATAATTTTATGAATATAACATTTGAATTTTGAATTTAATGAGATTTGTCTAAAGTTAACAATGCATACAGGCTTTTTGGTAGCCTCTGAGAGTGCATTAAGTAAGCTGGATTATTGCTTACTCCGGTTTTCCTGGTTTCACGCAATTTATTTTATCCAGGTATTGCATACACGTCTTTAGAAACGTAGCTCTCCTAAAAGATGTCAAAATAATTAGTTTTTTTAGGTCAATATTTCCTCTCTAAATCTCAAAAACAAGTAATAGTAGTAGTGGAAATGGTTTAGTTTCCTGTTTTAGACCTACGGAAAACATGAGCTAAAATACTATTAATAGGGATAAATAGTTGAATTAGTAGTTGCACTATAAATATTATAATGACGGTCCCACGAAAAGGTTGTTATTTTTTAATTAATATGCCGAACGTATCGCACACTCTACAGACTGGAAACTTTACAGTTATAATAAATAGATAAGTAAAAACAGTATCCTCAAGTTTCATTTGCTTATGAACTTTAAAAAAGAAATTCAGATTTGATGTAACTGTTAAAAAATCATATACGTTTTATTTTCATTGTGTCATTCTATTTTTATTTTACCTAAATTTTCATTGAACCTAACTAATTTTTCATTCTTTTTTTAATTGATGACCTTATTATGTTTGTTTGCGTTTGTTATATAATTATTTTGTGTCGTCTTCGAAAATTTTGTACTACATGTATTTATATATTACGTGGTCGCAAATGACCTTGTAGTCGATACGACCTTAAATAAATAAAAGAAAAACCTAACAAAAAGTGAAAAGAAAGTGTATGAAAATACTATCATAAATACTATTATAAATTACTTATAAATATTACTAGAAAATACTATTATAAATAGTTTATTTAAACAAACAAAGCAAGTACCACTGCACCGGAAAATAATCCATAGATTAACTGAATTAATTTATTATTAACAGATTAGTTCAAAATTGTGTTATAATTTTCAAATAATTTTAATTGCCAAGAAATCATATTGAAACAAGCTATATTAAGTTATAATAAGATAAAAAGCTAATATCATCGCTAAAGTTTATCCGTACTGTTTGCTTAATAATGGATGGTCTCTGCGCCGATAATACGTAGTATCCCATCCATTGAGTCATTCTTTAAAAAGACAAGTAGGTTTTATAGAGAGAAATATAAAGGAACGCCGGCTTACTTGGTGACTTAAATTGATTGATGGTCCAAATATAATAGGTTAGTAAATCTACAGTATGAAAAATGTAATTGTGTACTGATCTACTCTTCAGAATTGAAAATGATATCTTGAATGAACGTCTAGCCTCCGACGCGTGACGAATACAAATTGAATCGTATGTTTTAAACATAAAGCTGTGTTCTTGTATTAAGTTTATTTTAGTGAGATAACGGGCGAACAAAGTACTAAATGTGGGCAGTTTACTATAAAATACTTAAGTCACTCTTATCAGAATTTTTACCCTTTCGTACCAAGTGATTAAGCTAACACGATAAATGATTGATGATCAAATAAATCAGTAGCTATTTTTTTAACATCGTTGGTTTTTTAATAAAATCATCTTACTGAAAAACTCAAAATTATATAACAATTCTCAAAACTTTAAAAAGGGAGATAATCTTTTATCTTAAGGAAGGGCTGAAGTGGAATTAGTCTTTTGGTTAAAAAGAAATAAGTTTTGGTTTGTAGCAGTCAGTATTCTACGACATCTGATAAATGAATGGAGCCAAGAAGGAAGAAAGACGAAGGGCAGGCCGCGAAAATCATGGAGTAACGTGGGACAAGGGTATGCACGGTTTGGGGGATGAGTAATGGGAGAATAGGGGTGAATATAGGATATAATTGAGGGAAGGTAGAGTAAAATAGATGTAGGTGACTTAAAAATCAAACATTGTTTTGAATATTTCAAAAATATATATTTTTACTTTTAAGCCCAAAATACGGTCTGTGGTAACATTCATTAGACGATGTATTAAGTATTTTTTACATTTAAATTAACCAAAATTTAAATCTGTGTAATTTATTGTGTTTCATTAGTTTTTAATTCTTTATATTATTTACATTTTATAATATTTTGAAATGCATCTACTTCTACAAAAACTGTTTAATCAGTCTGATTTTTCTCTCTGATTTTTTTGGAATAATGGTTATTGAAATGTAATATGGAATTTACAATACTTAATATGGAAAATATCAGAAAACTTCGTACATTTAAACTCATTCGAACGAAAAGGCAATATATGTTCACAGATTATGTAACTAAAAGTTTTTTCCTAATTTTTAAATTGAAAATTGAAAGAATAAATGCATTTTTACTTTTGGCAAAAAAGTCGCAAAATTTTAAATAAGTCTATAACAAAAAATTGTAAATTTTAAGAATTCTATGCTTTAATATAATGTACCAAAAAAACATAGTTATGGTACTTTTATTACGGAGTGCTATTTTCACCCCAGTCACCCCCTTAGTTATGCTTCAATACATTAAATATTTCTTTTATTTTGAGTTTTGTTACAGACCCTTAAAGTACTACCGAACAGAATTAAGAAACAAAATTAAAATTTTTAAATTTGTAGTACAGTATTTAGAACCCTAGAATGCGCTCCACGCTGCAAAGTTGACGTTCTCGGATTCGATTCTTTTTTTTAAATTCTTTAAAGAGTATACGTTGCAATCTGTTCAATTCAGAATATTAAGCTACCCCATGACCCAATGAGATGAAGATGATATACGTATGTTGTAAATAAGGTATAATCTTGTAAAGACTCAGGCCGACAATTTCTGAGAGACATAGTTAACTGAAACCTAACCATGAAAGAACACCGGTAACCACTGTCTAGTATTCAAATACTATAAAAGTAACTAACATTACTAGGATTTAAACCAAGAACCTTCGTCTCCGAAAATCAGCTGTTAAACAGCCGAATCGTGACAACTTTACGTCTAGACCAACCCGGTCATTGTATCCTTAACCAGAATTTCTTAATTGTTTTGAGACAGAATCAATAATTTATAACCGAAATTAAGAATTTAATATTTTTAGGATGTGGTAGATTATGTATTCATAGATGATCAAACTATTTTAATCAGAAATGAATTAATAGCTTTATAGAAAAAGAAAGATAGTACGTGGGTAAAAGACGAGGAGAGTTGAGTGTCAGAGAGAGAGAGAGAGAGAGAGAGAGAGAGAGAGAGAGAGAGAGAGAGAGAGAGAGAGAGAGATGATATGAGAAAGCAACATATTTAAAAGAAGTAAGAATTAAATAAAAATAAATAGTAATTACCATTTAAGTAAAAAACACACTCTTTATGTATTGTTATTCATAACACGAACCTGAAATAACATTTTTAACCACTTAAATATTATTTATTGCGCGTATTATAACTATTATTATAATTTATCATATTTATCGTGACCTGTATTATGGAAAATGTTTTTCCTTTTCACAATTTCAAGCGGGAGATTATTTATAAATTTGAAAAGAGCAAAAAACTAAGAGTGGTGAGAGGTCGTTCTATAGGAGAAGAATCTCTGTTCTGTTTAGTAACAGATAGGAGTATAATCTTGATAACGAAACCCTAGTGCAGCTGCATTACCACCCTTCACGTTAATAATATTATACAAGAGGAAGAAGAGTCAACCTAAGGATGAAGCGATGAATCTGCGTCGAGTTAAAAGCAACAAGTGGCAAGACTTATCACCGTTCTTATAAATATATTTTTTTATAATGCAATTCATAATTTAAATATTGAGTTTCCCTGTGCTTTTTAATGTGAACGTCTTAACAGACCGATGTAATGTCTCACTGACTCATTTACTCTTCAGTAATTCTTTTACTTCCCGACAATCTTCCTGAAGTTTAGAACATTCGCTCCGTAGAGGTTAAAAAACGCAAATAAGACATTTGTATTTCCACAACTTGCACGTAAAGAGTAAATTGATATAAATGCCCTACAAGATATAGAAAACCCTAATATGTGTACGTGTCAATCTGTTCAATTAGGAACAATAAGCAACCCCATGACCCAATGAGATGATGATATGTAATAAGTGTAAATGAAATATAGTCTTGTACACACTCAGGCCGACGATTCCTTAGAAAGTTTGGTTAATTGAAACCCAACTATCAAAGTACACCGGTAAACACAGTCTTATAAAAGTAACTATCTGTACTACAATTTGAACCAGGCACAATCTCACAACGCTTGCAAACGTTCTGATAGGTCTAAATGCGTGGTACATCAGAGCTCATCCACTGTGAAAAACATTATAGTATTCAAATCCTTATATCTTTATTAGGATTTGAACCACGGAACCTTGGTCTCCAAAAATCAGCTGTTAAACAGCTGACTCGTGGCGATGACTTTACCATTACACTAACCCGGTGGGTTATAAGCAAATAAAAAAGAAAAGTTATGTTTTTATATAAATTTTTTGGAATCGAGTTTTAACCGGAAATGGGTCCAGGTTTCCTGAACGAAAAAAAATTATTTTGACCGATTGGTGCGTGTGAACAAAATATTTAAAAAATGGAACATTATACAAAATGAAAACTTTGAACTGTAGTTCACTGGTGGAAGTTTTAAAAATTGTCATTTTTTTGTCCGTCCGTAACACCCATGTATCACAAACTGTCAGAGATAACAACAAACGGTTTACGGATTCGTAACCTATACAACAAGTAAGTGGGGCTGAATTGGATTTTAAGTTCCGGTTTTGACCGGAAGTGGCCCAAAACCGGAAGTCAAGAAATCAAAGTCGGAATTCGGAAACAAAAATAGTGTCATTCGATTCCACTTAAAGAGTAGATACTGAAATCACTAATTTTTTTCCATAGGTCAAAGGTAAGCCTTTTTAAAAATCTGGTGTGAAATACTTACACATCGTTTTCTTGCCAATGCAAATAATTACCAATACAACCTAACATTGGTAATAACACATTAGAAATTAACAAAAATGTAACCTCAATAAACATAACCTAATTTTAATCATGAGTGAAAGACGCAAAATGAAAATCAACCTCAATTTGGCTTAAAAATACCAAAAATCACACTTTCATGCTAAACTAGGCTCTGTACAGAAAAATGCTCTGAATAAAAGTTGTAGATCTTTTAATTTCCTATAAATTTGATAAATACTTTTTTGTCGTAAAAGGCATGCTAAGGCTGACATTTTAAAATAATCGATTTTTTACACGTTTTCGTGAGAAAAAAACAGAAAATCGCTAATTACCGCTAAACTAAACGGTATACAAAAAAGAAATGTTTGAAGTAAAAGTTGTAGAATTTAACATTTTTTTCAACTTCTATTATATACATTTTTGCGCTAAAATGCATATTAAAGTCGCAATCCTAAAAAACGATTTGTTTTTGCGAGAGAAAAACCTCCCCAAGAATTTCAGCAGATATGGCGCCTACCCTATCTTGTAGATCATACAAATTTTAGTAAAGAAGGCGATTTTTAAAAAAAATCGTATGAGCCGTTTTTTTTTATTAAATTGCAAAAAAGTGAAAAATAATACGAATAAACTACTACTTCCAGGAGACCGATTTTAATGAAAATGTTTGTGCCAGGTCCTCTAGCGGTATTTAACGTAAGTTTTAAGTTCCAAGTTCGTACGATGTTTCATTCTTGAGATATTCTGTTCACACACACACGCGCACACACACACACACACACACACACACACACACACACACACACACACACACACGCACAGACCAATCGCTGAAAACACGTTTTTTGCGTTCAGAGGATCTGAAAACGTGTAGATCCGGTGAAAACTCGATTTCGAAAAATCGACATGAAAAAAATCTTTTTTTTTCTTGTGTATTCATACAGGCAAGAGGAAGTAAAAATTTCCACCAGCCATAGACGTATCGTTTCATGAAAGGGACTTTTGAGATTATTAAGTTAGGCATGAATAACATGAAGATGATTAGGCTACTTCATATTTTTGTGTGAGTGTATCTGTGTTATAGTTGAACTTCATAAAATATCCCTATTGGTTTTGAATTTTTAAATTCATTGTTTTTTGATAAGTTCACTTCATCTTCTTTGTCCTGAATTTTTATAATCAAAACTAATAAAAGGTTTTTCATTTAACAGACCATCATTAGGTTGTGTGCAATTTTTAAAATCTGTAATTCAACCTAGGAGTTAGTGCGATAATTATTTTATTTTTGAATTTAAAATAAAAACCGTGTCATTTATATATTTAATATGTGTTGATGAAACCTGGGGGATGTATTCTGTAGGTATTTTGTATCAGCGTATACAGGATAAAGTTGACATAAAAGATATTTATCAACGTTAGTGCAAGGGAAGAGAAGTGAAACGTATTAGACCTAATGATATTTTATGGTATTTTTGGTACATCTTGGCCTACGATCGTTCCAAGACTAAATTATATTGTATGTGAGGTTACAAAAATTAGTTAAGTCCACAAACGTATAATATCGATAAACGTTAGGAAAACATTCATTAAGGATAAAATAATGTTTCAATAATAACGATTTTTAAAACAACATAAAATTATCACTAGAATTAGGAAAAAAGTATATGATTATCTTTTGAAATGAAATTCAATTTTAAATTCTGATTGTATATATTACGGTTTTAAACCAGTAAATTCAAAATTTTAACATTTAGTAGTTTTCCTTACCAACCGGGTTGGTCTAGAGGTAATGTCGTCGCCTCGAGTCAGGTGTTTAACAAATGACTTTAGAGATGAAAGTTCATAGTTCAAATCCTAGTAAAGGTAGTTTACTTTTATACGAATTTGAATACTAGACAGTGGTTACCGGTGTACTTTGATGGTTTGGGTTTAATTAACCATACTCTCTCAGGAATGGTCGGCCTGGGTCTGTACAAGACTACTCTTCATTCACACGTCGTACACATCATTCTCATCTCATTGGGGTTGCTTATTATTCTGAATTGAACAGATTGCAACGTACACTCTTTATGGAAATAAAATGAAAAAATAGTAGTTTTCTTACATTTTCATACTAACACTTTTGCGGGGGTTCTACAGATTTCTCCTTTGCCCGAATCCTACAGCCCATTGTCTTCTGTCTTTCCCGTAATTTTTTCTGAGAATCCTCGTTACCATAGCATCTTGGAATCCCTTAATTATATTTTATTGCGAATTACCTCTTCTTCTTTTGTTGGGACGGAAAAGGAACGCTCTTTGGAGCCACTTGTTTGAACATACGCATTCTTTGAACATACCCATACATTACAAATTGTCTGGTCCCTATTCTGTCTACTATGGTATTCAGTAAACCGGTTTTCATCTTTCACAAGCTCCACTCTAGAGATCCTGCCGTACCTTTGTGATCAGTCTGTCTCTAAGTCCTCCGCCTTTGTTTATTTCTGGAGTACGTGTCCCAGCATTCAGCACTATACGTAGTCAGCCCATAACAGATAGGTGGAGTGTCAAATTATTTACTCTCAATTTCTTCTTTGCAGGGCTAAAATAGATATTTCTGTTTCTTATCACCTGGTCAGCCAATTAAATGACTGAATTATTTAAGAACAGAAGAGCCAGAGCTGCAAAAGACACTAATCCGCGTTGTTTTCTCTAAAAGTAATGAATTTCATTATACAGCCAGACTCTACGGTGAAAAAGTGAAGGTGTCATTTGCAGAGTGGAAAATATGTGCTTTTCAGAGGACTTGGCATGCTGATAAGCGTACTTTTCAAATCAACGAGGAAGGCAATTGTAAACCACCTCACTCCTCGTTTTACTTAGTAAAACCTTAACAGGTTCAAACCAGCCTTTCGGCTGATGACCTGAACAACAACAACATGTAGTTACCAATGTAGGTGTGGCCATTAACTGCTTTGTTATTATCTAAACTTTACTAGATCAGAGTATATATAAAGCATTTAGTCTCTTAAGTGGAGTTTTACTCTGATTTATGTAGGTTTTGATATCCCTCTTACTCAGTCCCTCAGATGAAAAACGTGACCAAAGTATTTGAACTGGTCATAATAACCGACCTCTTTATTTTGTAACGATAAATTTTTAAAAAATTTTCCACATTAAGATTTTCAGTATTTTTTGCATTGACCTGAAGATGCCATTTCAAGAATTTTTGGTTCAAGGTTGCGTGCCATAAAAGAAAGATCACCTCATCATCCGCCAATAATATTTTGATCTTCAACAAATTTATTATTTTTACAATTAAATTGATTTTTTTATTACATATACAAAACTAATATCCAGTAAATATATATTGAAGAAAATTTGTAACTTATAATTAACAATATCGCTTGAAAGAAAACTCTTTTTAATAATAGGAATCCGATCGGACTTTATAAAATAGACTTCATTAAAATTGATGATAATTAGAAATAATTTACTTTCCACAGGTTTTTAACGCTGAGCAGTTTTTTGAAAACTAGCACAATTTAACAAAATTAAAAAAATTAATACAATAGTCTTCCTGATACCAAATTTCTTGATTGAATTTTTCATATAAAACATGTTTCACATCGAATTTCTCAAAACTTTATCGTTTATAACTTAGTAATTTCCTGTGAAGGAAAATTTAGAGCATCGCGAATGGAAAATTTGATACGTAAAACTTTCTTTTTAACTTTCTTTTTTAACTTAAGTTTTTTTACCAAGTTTCATAATCTTTGTTTTAGAAACTGAAGTGAATTTGTAAATATAAATCACCTTGTGTCACGTCAGGCCCCCTCAATCCAGGATGTACCCAACCCTTATTCTCTACCAAACAGAAAAATATCTCAACACTCGTACCGATCACGTAGAGAGCTAAAATTTGAGAAATGGTTTTCCTTACGGGTAACCGAAATATTAGTGACTATCCAGAAGAAACAGATCAGGTATTGATAATATTTTACCAAGATTGAGTTGCAATGTTCTAGAGCGTAAATTTCACTAGATAAGCCATATAAAATTTCATACTACAATTTTATGTTTAATTTTCGAAGCCGGTTTCGTTAGAAGATTATTTTGACGAAATTGTAAAACAATGTTTAAATAGCCTTACATTTTTATGACGAATAATTATGGAATTTGGGAACGACTAGACGAAACAACCTCATAAATGTTCTTGTAAATGCGCTAGAATTGAACTTATGAAATCCTAGATGCCTAATGAAGTCTAGATTGGCCTGGGATCAAAAATTATTTAAAGTTAAATAAATAATACTTAACGTGTAAAGTTAGTCAATAATTTCTATCAATGTGAAAGCCTTCAGTAATTCAATGACTATCTCACTCACACATCACTTTTGTTTCTAAAATTTCTGTTACATAGAAAGCTGAAACTCGGGATACATGCCTATATAGAATACATGTCGATTTTTCGAAATCGAGTTTTCACCGGATCTACACGTTTTCAAACCCTCTGAACCCAAAAAACATGTTTTTAGCGATTTGTGTGTGTGTGTGTGTGCGCGCGTGTGTGAGAGTGTGTGTGTGCGTGTGTCTGTGTGTATGTGTGTGTGAGTGAACAAAATATCTGAAGAACGGAACATCTTACGAAATTGAAACTTAAAACTTAAGTTAAACACTACTACAGGATCCGACATAAACATTTTCATCAAAATCGGTCAACGGGAAGTAGTAGATTATTCATGTCATTTTTCTTTTTTTTGCAATTTTCTCAAAAACAGCTCCTACGATTTTTTTAAATCGCCTCATTTACCATTTACTACACTTTTTATACTATACAAGATAAAGTAAGCGCTATGTCTGCTGAAATTTTTGGGCAGGGTCTGCTCTCGTACAAAAAATGGTTTTTTTTTAAGATTGTGGCCTTAATATGCATTTTACGACAAAAATGTATATAATCAAATTTATAGGAAATTAAAAGATCTACAACTTTAACTTAAGAATTTTTTCTACAGAGCCTACTTTAGCGTGAAGGAGTTGATTTTCCGTTTTATTTAGCCAAACTATGGTTGAATTTCATTTTGGGTCTTTCACTCATGATTAAAATTAGGTTACGTTTTTGAGATTTTTGTTGTTTTGTTTATTTTAAATATTTTATTCTAATGTTAGGTATATTGTTCATAATTTAAACTGATAAGAGTAAGTCGTGTGAGTGTTCCACACCAGATTTTTATTTATCAAGTGATATTTAAAAACGTAATTCTAACGTAATACCTCTGAAGCTAAAAATAAGCCTGTGCACAATGCAGACGCAACTGCTAGTGTTATATATAAGAAAAATTGAAGTATTAGTCCCGGATACTGTTATCTGCTGACATAAAAGTAAGAAAAATTTACGTTAGGACATAAAATATACGTGTGAAAAAATTTACATAAAGGATCAACTACAAAATGATAAGAAAAATAAATGCAAGTTTAAATATTCTCTAAGGAAACTTTGTCGGCTTTCGAAATTAACTATGTCAAGTAATAAATAGAACAGGAAAAACATAAAAAGAACATTTATCGTTCATTTTTTATTTCTTTAAAAATTCTTTCTTTATATTACTCTTAACAACGTAAAAGGTAATGGTAGAAAAGGGGTACGTAGAAATGCTTGCAATTTAATGGAGGTACGGTACACTATAACAATCGGTATCTGGCCGGACGCCAAAAGGTTTCCTCTATTCCACCGTTTCCCCCCCTTTAACCACTTCTTATTCTTCTTCTTCCTCATGCTTAAACCTTATAAGGCTTCATGTGCTGGCAACTACAGACTTTCCTACAGCCTATGGTTTAGTGGTTTGTGTTCATTTATCATAGTTGATGATTCAAACCAAAAATAAAATTCGTTCAATATACCATGAAGTGTGACAATAAATTTTTATAATTTTAAAAGTATACTCTGTCCAACAGTCGGAAGATACCATTGCTTACATGGTTGTAGCGCTGTTACATACTGTGTTAAAAACATTAACTCACGCTATAAAAATAAAAGTTTATCTTGTAAACTATATTATACTTATGATATTGAAACAATTTGCCCATAATAGACAGGTGGAGTGTCAAATTATTTACACTCAATCTTTTAGTTGCGGGGCTAAAATAAATAGTTCTGTTTCTTATCACATTGTCAGCCAATTAAATGACTGAATAATTTAAGAACAGAAAGGGCAGAGGTGTAGAAGACACTAATCAGAGTTATCTCCTCTGAAAGTAATGAATTTCATTATACAGTCAGACCTCGTGGTGAATGAAGTGAAAGTGTCATTTGCAGAGTGGAAACTTTGTGCTTTTCAGAGGGCCCAGCATGCTAATAATCGTACTTTTCCATTCAGTGGGGAAGGAAGTTGTAAACCACCTCACTCCTCGTTTTACTAGTAAAATCTCTACAGGTTCAAACCAGCCTTTTGGCTGATGACCTAAACAACAATTGAAACAAATTTCGTTTACGATTAAAAATATTTATATTATTATTTGAAATACATATTATGCGACGGAATTGTTTTTACGTTTGTAACTGAATATAACTATGTATTGGATAACGTACAGCATTGAACCGATAAATGTTATGAAAAGATAAAATTATTTTAAACATTTTTTTTATTCTTTTAAAATCTATATTTATCAATTTCATCACCGTAGGCCTATAAATTCTATAAATGTTCCGTCACCAGATGGCGACATTAAGTGGCTAGTTAAAACCATTAGATTTTGGTGGCCCTGAAAGGGCCGTTTAAGCGGTGGTCGTCTTGATGGGAAGCGTCGGTCGTAGTCGTCGTAGCGGTCGAGAAGTTTGGCATGGCTGTTTCATCGGATCCGGTGGGTGTAAGGTTCGGTCTAGGGACCGCTGCGGGCATCGCTCGCCTCAGTGGGCGATGACGGTCCGGTCGACGGCTTACGGTGATGGGTCGGCAAGCGGAAGCATCATCTTCTTTCTTGCGGAGTCGTCGACTAGTCTTCGCTGGAGTCCTGTAGCCGTGTGCCGTGGTGGACGTCTTATCTGCTGTCTGGATTGGAACTGAATCTATCTGTGTCTGGATCGGAATTGAATCCCCTGTCGAGAGTAGTGCTCTTTATATAGTTGCCGAGAGCGCTGTGGTAGAGGGCGGTTACTCACTCGGCCTTGGCAACAAAGCCCTCTGTCGGTACGCAGTCGATAGGTTTGTCGGTACGCCGCCAAAGGGCCTACTGCGCCAGCAAGGGCCTGGAGAAGTATTGAAGGCCAGCAATACAGTAAATGATTAATTAGAAGGGGTGGCAGTGACAGTTCTATAAATGTTTATTCTATAAAATGTAATTATTTACATTTATTTTAAAGTATTTCATTTCTTTTTAATTTAAAATACTGCGTCTTTTATTCAAATATTGGGGCAGAACATTATCCTTTAAATAATAATCACTTATCATTTTACCTTTAGTTTAAATTAAAATTAAAACTAAAATTTATACGTTATTAAATAAATACTACGTGTGTTTGTAGGACAGATAGTAATGGAGAGCACATTGCTCTATACAACAAATGTTAAATTGGAATCGCCAATCTTTCCCACAGTCTCAAGTGACTGTTGAATGTAGTATAGTAAACATTTTTATTAATGAATTTTTAACCGTACATAAAAATAATAACTTAAATAATGGTAAATTTAACCCTACACAGATTATTAACGGATATATCCATATCCATTAGTATTAAGTAGAAGCAGAGGAAAAAATACGTGATGAAATTTTCGTAAATTTGTGCCTTTAAAATCAGTTTTCTATTTATAAAAACAAATTTTTCTAAAAAACAATTGTTTCGCCCCAACCCATAATTAGATACGTGTGTGGCATGAAACTAATTCGATCGATGAAGGGTTTAATTATATGCCATAACGAAAAATTATTTAAGCTTCAAGCTTTTTCTAAAGAACAATATGAGTTTTAATTTTTTATCGTGCTCCTATTTATTTTATGTATTCCAATTATACCCCCTTCAATATTAGCTTAAAACGTCGAACTTAAAAATAAAGTTTTTACGCATTTGACCATTCAAAATGCTAGTGTTAAACAAACACTGAAAATGATTTTAGACTATATGCATGTTATCTACCGAGGGATTATAAATTAATATGCCAATTTTGAAGGGCTTTATTTACAGAAGAAAAATGCTTACAAAATTTGTTGACTACGCCTATGAAAAAGTATATTTAAAATTTTTATAAAAAATGTTCAAAAGTTTTTATAAATGTTCAATGTGACCGCCACCAGAAGCCCGAACAATATCTACTCGGTAATCGAACTCATCCCACCCTCGTAGCAACATGTCCGGTGTTAGTTTCGATGGCTGCAGTTATTCTCTCTTTAAGTACGTTAGTGTTACCTAGCAGCGGTGTAATAAACACTTTATTTTTTACGTACCCCATATAAAAATCTGGTGTGAAACACTCACACGACTTTCTATTTTCCAATGCAAATAATGACCAATATAACCTAACATTAGTAATAAAACATTAGAAATAAACAAAAAACTAACCTCAATAAACATAACTTAATTTTAATCATACGATTTTAATCAACGAAAATATACAGGAAGTTGGGGAATTCTGCTATCTAGGGAGTAAAATAACAAAGGATGGTAGAAGCATAAGTGATATCAAAAATAGAATTGCTCAAGCTAGAAAAGACTTTGAAATGAAAAACACCTTACTGACAACAACCATTGACTTACAGATTAAAAGAAATTTCTTAAAACATTATGTTTGGAGTGTAGCATTATAAGGAAGTGAAACGTGGGTGATAGGGGCTGCAGAAAGAAAGAGGATAAAATATTTTTAAATGTGGTGAAAAGAAAAATGTTAAAGATTAGGTAGGATGGAAAAATAAGTATTTTCGATGTTCTTAGGTGAGTGGATGAAAAAAGAAGTAAATGGAAGCATCTTACCAGAAGAAGGGATTGGTTAGTGCGGCATACCTTAAGACATCCAGGTTTTGGTCATCAATAATGGAGAGGGAGGCATAGGTTAGAATATATAAAGCAAAATACTAAAGACGTAGGGTGTTACAGGTATGTAGATATGAAACGACTTGCGCAAGATAGAACAGCTGGGAGAACTGCATGAAACCAGTCGAGAGACTGATGACAAAAAAGGGTTCTTTATTTCATAGAACTCATATACATTTCATACACATTTTTGCCCCTAAATGCATATTAAGGCAGCAATTTTCAAAACAATTTAATCACGAGAGCTCAGCCTCCCCAAGAATTTCAGTAAACATGTCGCTTACCCTATCTTGTAGAGCATATAAAATAATAGTTACCACGGTCAAAGTTTTTCTTCTTGTACATTACAATGGCTTCTAAGTACATATGAATGAAACCGCTGAGAAAAATTGCATTTCATGTCAATATTGAATATCAAAAAATATTCCCATATTTGGTTGAAGTACAGAAGTATTCCAATTGTAGTGTTTTATTGAAATTAGAATAAATATAACCAATAAGGTAAACCGGAATGGTACAAAGAAAAACGTTCAAAGTAATTTACTGTATGCTTCACTTTTGCAATATAATTTTCACCTCAATGAGATTTTTCAATATGGTTTAAAAATTTTACACCCTCCGGTCATTCATAATATTCAAATAATTTTGTTGAACCGTCATTCAAAAAGCAATAAGTTCAAACCTTTATGAAAAATTTGTTTACATAGAGATGTTTTTTCCTGATAAAGAATGTTGTGAATCAAAAGACCTTATCTTCAGGGAATAAGGTTAACGGTTAATATAGTTAAAGTTAAATAATCTGGTGTGAAAAACTCACACGACTTTTTCTTACCAATGCAAATAATGAACAATATAACCTAAGATAAGTAATAAAACATTAGAAATAAATAAAAAACTAACCTCAAAAATATAACCTTATTTTAATCATGAGTGAGAGACACAAAATGAAAATCAACCTCAGTTGAGAATTTAAGAAATTCGATGTTTTAAAAACAAAAATGCCTAACTTATTTATTGTATTCTAATTCTACACCGCCGTTTCAAGTTGTCTCCAAATTTGTACTCAAAAGCCTTTAGTTACTAATTTTAGTTGGTAAAACTACTGCATTTACAATTACGTAATCATCTATTACGAAATTAGAAACTCATTTATAATTAAGGAATCGGAACATGATAATTAACGTTGTGTGGATAATACCTTCAAGAGTTAGTTAATGAGAAATTAGATCATTAATACCCTAGTGAATGAAACACGGTAGATAGAGGAATCTCAATACATTCAGTACAAATTAGTATGTGTGACATACTAGATTCGATTTAACGGTAGGAAGTAATGCTCTAGGAATTGTATTTGGATTGACTTCAGTGTTGACTAATAGACACAGTAGGCTACTAAAACCTTTATTTTTTTAAATTTATTTAACGTCGCATCAACTGCAACGGTCATTAGCGAAAACGTTGGGGTATAATTGTTTACAATGGGAGGTATTTGTTTTTAATAACATTATTTGCAATCAGTTCTTTAAAAATAAACTATAAACAAATCTTTTGAATTTACAAATCACAAGTTTGTTGAGGCTTCATTACCCTGAGTACCCCTCATTATATCAATTATTCATATGTTAAAAGATAAGATTACTATGTACAAAGATATTTACATTTTACAATATGGAATACTTTTAACTATAATTTTATATACATTTAAACTCTTTCAGACAAGTCCAAAACATGGTAACGTTTCAGTCACCTAACTTCTTCTGCATTGTTTAGAAGAATTATGGCTAATTCGTTTTCGTGAGTTTCAAGTCTGACCTGATATTTTCTATTAAAACGCCTAACCTCGTCCATTACATCAGGAAGGTTGCAATAATGTTGTATTTCTGCATCCCTTGCAAACCATGGTGCCCTTGTTATAGCCCAAAGAACCTTATTCTGGAACCTTTGAATTACCTCTATGTTACTTCAGCTGTTAGTTCCCCAAAACGCCGTACAACCAAACTGGTTTAAGTAACATTTTGTAAAGCAGCAACTTATTCTCAAGAGAGAGTGAATAGTTCCCGCCAATCAGCCAGTCCCTTTTGTATTTCAGATTTAATTCATTCCTCTTTATTCTCCACATGGGTTTTCGAAGTTAACCGCCTGTCAAGATGCATACCCAGGTACTTCACAACTTCATTTTGTGGTAAATCAACACCTCCTAGTTTTACTGGTGGACAAGTATTTTTCCGCATGGTAAATGTAACATGCTGCGATTTTGCAGTATTGATCTTCACTCTCCATTTTTGAAGCCATGGTTGGATTTCGTCTAAACATTCCTGAAGTTTGTTTGAAGCAATTATAGGATCTCCACTTTTAGTAAGCAATGCCTTGCTAAAAGAGGATGAAATGATTTTTTGTAACGTATGAAAATATGCCGTGCCTGAGTGGGATTCGAACCCACGACCACATGATGAGAGACGAGCACGTTACCAACTTCGCCAATGCGGCCGGCGTAGTGTAAATAAAAAACCTTCATTTAATACTACCAGTATTTCAAAACAGTTATATTTTTATGTAGCCAACAATGTAGAACAACTAATAATGTAAGACTACAGTACAATACAAATTAACTGGATACGAAAAACCACCGAAATTATTTTATACAATCATATTAAAGTAATACTGTACAGAAAATTAAAAACAGATTTTCGGATCCTTTAGAAATTTCAACGAACCAAAAAAGTAATTAATTTAAATGAATACGCGGTACTTTTTTTAACAAATTTCTATAGAAAGTAATACACCAAAGAAGGAAGGCGTATATACCTTTACTAATTTATTAAAAAAAATACATTTCAACAGTGCAGTACAGAAAAAAATTCAGAAACCTCAAATTCGTAAAATTAACGATTGCTATTTATTGCTTTATTAGAAATAGTGTTGGCTACACAATGTAAATTCTGTTTGATAATGCCTCAAAAAAATTTTCACCGCCATGCCGCCATTGTTATCTTTTTAAAAAGAAAACAACTTATTGGTTTCAATTAATTTTGAACACTATACTTTCTCAGTTTACATGTAAACTATAATAAATAGAAAAAATCCAAAAAACTGAAATGTTTAATTTTTCAAGATAAAACGTTTCTAAACACTATAATTAACCCTTCTGCGACGGCGTGTTATTCGTCATAAAGTGAATGTTCAAATGTCAAAACATGCTACCAAATAAATTCATTTATCTGAGGCCATTGCCAATAGAAAATTGTAAAAAAATTACAGGTATTTTACACAACACGTACGGTTATTTTTATTTAATAAACATAAAAATCGGTTGTGTTTTTCGCTAGCGCGCGAAACACTTTCGTGCGTAAAAATTTGTACGTTACTTTATATTTTTAGACGTAAAACGCCAAAATTTCAGTTTATCATGAAATTCAACAGAACATAACTTATAAAAGACATTTTCGTGAATAAAACCATGTTTTACAATATAATTTAGAGTAACATTATCCTTAATAATTGCAGTTTGAAATTTGAAACGCGCAAAGTGGGAACAGGATCTGTGATATTTGAACAGTGTTACATTGTCAAATTCCTGCCATTATCCACCCTCTTTTTTACAATAAGTTACATTATGTGAACGGTATTGATATTGAACACATATACATTTACAAATACCCATACACAATTATGTAGTAGTGATAAAATGATAGGGTTTTTAATAAGCCATGAAACAGTTCGAGGGAGCTTTGACGAAGAAAGACAATGTTTACTCTTAGAATTTCCGCATACCACGCCAACAGTTGCACGTAAGTCAAAAAGTTTTGATTTTATAGCATTTACGCATTATTCTGAATTAGTAGGTAGTTCTACGAACCTTATAGATGAAATATTCCATAAGTTACATTGTCTTGAAGACAGGACGACTTCAAAAGTAACTTGGCAACTTACAACCATCGTTTCAACCTTGCTATCAATACAATTATTGCATTGTTTTATAAGCAATTATAGAGCCATTCAAGGCGTGTAATTTTATATATATACCGAACAAATCGCTTCATAAATACGTTTTCTATAGGCGTTTAAAGTTGGTAACTACCAGTGTAACTGAGATTGCCTTCTGTAGCAGAAGGGTTACACAAAAAATATTTATTGTGTAATAGGAAACGAGATAATTCCGTTAAAAAGTAATTAATTTAGTTTCCTAATCAGGTTTAGTGATATGTTACTTTTAACTACTTGATTTAATTAAATCAATAAGTATACTATGAAAATACAATGAGAAGGAAAATATTTATTGAAGGTATCGAATGACTTTCTTGGAACAAGTAAGTAAGCGTTTCGGTAGTTAAGGTAGAAAGACGATAATGGCATTGCTTTAAGTTAAAATATAATCTAAGAGAAGGAGTATTAAACAGTAGGGATGCGAGGTGTTATATTACCTCTACTGCGATAATAAGATAGAAGTGTAGTTGTCGATCTGAAAGAAAACTATTTACTTACTGGACAGCAATACTAACCATATCTGACATTAGTGTTATAATGTAATGGCAAGTAACACTAACGTTGTTGTTAAAATAAAAAACAACAACAATCTAGGAAACTCAATTTCTTGATGGAAACTTTATTAACTATAATTTGCGGTTCAAATTTCGTACAATGCATTCTTGTATTAAGTTAACATGAAAATAATTTACGACTCTGTATTGCTTACTTGAAAACTTTTCAACCTAATTATTTTGTTGCAAACTTTGTTTTAAGTCGTTTCTGATTTCAAGTTTTCAAGTTTCTTACAATTAGTTTTCAAAACTTTGATACTGCTATAAAAAAATGTTTTTATTGAGGTTGTTATTATTCTATGAAGTAAACAAGAGTAATAAAGTCATAATGATTGTTGTTTTATTAGCAAACTATGTAAGTTCATGACTTATATTTTAAGTATGTCGAATAGTTGCCACCGACTAATCAAAAAAAAAACCTGTATAATATTATATATAATAATTTTTCGTCCTGTGCAACTACATACATACATGTTATTTATTCATTTTACGTTTATTTTTATGTTGTTATTTATTTTATTTTGTGTAACTACATACATGTTATTTATTCATCTAAGTTATAGAATAAGATACTAGTGTAAGTTGATAGTTTAGGCTTTAGTTCTAAGAATTCTT
Source organism: Catonia carolina (assembly GCA_035578175.1). Lineage (NCBI taxonomy): Eukaryota > Metazoa > Arthropoda > Insecta > Hemiptera > Achilidae > Catonia > Catonia carolina. Next base: position 40,641,969 of record JAQMRL010000005.1, read on the forward strand.
TATTATAATTTTCTTAATGTTAATAGAACAATAGTTTAGTCTTGTACTCAACCGCATGCAATGAACATGCATGTTTTCTTTACAGTGTATATGTAAAAGTCTTAGTTCGATTCCCATGTATGTAGAATCAAATAAAATTGTTTTTTTAAAAAGTGTCTTGATTGTTTTCGAGACCTAACTGGCGCAGTCGGTAGGACATCGCTTCGAGAAAGTTAATGCATATAATTTTCGTCGATTTTAATCGTTTACGAAGTATATCCACGCTACAACCAACTTTAGTATGTAAGAAGAAATTTATTAGTTTAATGAATAAAAAGTTTCAGTGAATAAAGTGAAAAGGTTAAGTGAAAATAAGTTAATATAAATCTTGAAAGTGAATAAAATTAAAGTATTCAGTGCAACGATACTATGATGAGCATAGATCTAATCATTTTATTACAGTAAGTAATTTGTTGTTTTGTATTAGTGTAGTTAATAATTTTTGTACTAGTTTTAAGATTCATTTTTATCAAAATACTTAAAGATGGCAACCCCAACTTTAAAAAAGGAGTATTTAGATATGATACCCGAATTTACAGGTGAACCTACGATGTTAAATAGGTTCATATCAATTTGTGATAAATTAGTAGCTAAATTTTTTGTAACCAATAACCCAGAGGATTTCCAAAATGAATATTTGTTCTCAACCATTTTAACAAAAATAAAAGGACCAGCTTTAGAATTAGTGACCAGTTCAAACAGCTATGCTTGGGCTGATGTTAGACAAAATTTATTATCTAGTTATGTAGATAAACGTGATTGTTTTACTTTAAATTTAGAAATGGCCGAACTTAAACAAGAAGCCGGTGAAACACCTTTTAAATTTTATGAAAAGATTCAAAAACATTTAAATCTACAGGTAGCCTATTTTATTAACAAAGAACCAACAAACGCTAAAGTATTATGTGCATATGTAAACAAATTAGCTTTAAGAGTATTATTAAGAGGATTACATGAGCCTTTAGGATCATTAATGAGAACTAAAAATCCAAGTACGCTGGCCGAAGCATTGAACATGCTCACCAACGACTTTCAGTTTAAACCAAGTAAACATAACCCACAAAGTAAAAGTCAGTTTGTTCATAAAAATCAGAATAATTTTAGTAATAAGCCGCAACAGTACCGAAACCCAAATTTTAATCAAAATCCAGCTTTCCCAGTACAAAGTTACCAAAAACCATTCTATCAAAATCCTAATCCAAGATTTATACAACCACACCAATTCCGTCAACCGTCATTACCTAATAATTCCAATGCCAATATTCCTAGACCAACACCAATTCAAAATCAACCGTATCGTCCTACTCCTATGAGTACATCGACTAGGCAATCCGATGGAACTCCGAGACCGAAACTCTACCAAATATCCGGACATAATTTAGAACAAGAACAGGAGCCACAAGAAAACTTCGACTCTTTCGAATTTCAAACTTTTGAACCCACGGTTAACAATGATCAAAGTAATTATCAGGATAGCCAAACACTAAATTTTGAACAGAACCCTTTTTTAGAAATAGAGGGCCAAATAGACAGTTCGCCATAATGAACCTCCAAGATGAAAAAAATGAATTACCGTATTTTATAGATCCAGCAACTAATTTTAGGATATTAATTGACACCGGGAGCACTAGATCATTTGTCAAAAAAATAATTGGAACAGAAGTTTATAAGAGTAGTTTAAGAAAAGACCCCTTTCAAGTAACCACTGCACATGGAAACTCAAAAGAAAATTTTAGTTGTAGAATCGCATTATTCGGCAAGTTTAAGAGTAAATTTTACTTGTTCGATTTTCATCAAGATTTTGATTTATTATTAGGATTAGATATTATAAGAAATTTGCAAATTAATTTAGACTTCTTTAATAATAAATTAATCTTTAAAGGTAAAGAAATACCTATCTTTTATTTTAATACAGAATATAAAGAAAACGTACAATTAGATAAGTCACGTAAACAAACAGAGCGCACATCTGTTCGTCAACGTGAAATAGTATCTTTTAATATAGAAGGTAGAACAAAGAGATTTATAAAATTAAATGTAAAGAATATAGTAAATGGAAATGGAGTACTACGCTACAGAAATATATCTGGCCTGGAAATTCCAGAGAGTATAGTACATGTCAGGGATGGTATAGCATTATGTCCCATATTAAATCCTACATTAGATGATAAGAAAGTAACAATAAAAGAATCTATTACGTTAGAAAACTTAAATAATTATTATTGCTTAACGAATGATGATTTAAAAACCGGAAAATATAACGCAAATTTTAATATGATCAATCACCAACCAAAACAGTTAGATTTTTCAAAAATTAGGACAGACCATATGAACCAGGAAGAAAAAATCGCTATAATTAACTTAATTAAAAATTACGAAGATATTTTCCACACTGAAGGTAGTAACTTGACCTTTACAGATAAAACTAAACACATAATTAGAACTACAGACGAAATACCAGTTTACACCAGGAATTATAGATACCCTGAAATTTATAAAGAAGAAGTAAACAGGCAAATTAAAGATATGTTAGACCAAAAAATAATTCAACACTCGCGATCACCCTGGAATTCACCAATTTGGATCGTACCGAAAAAACCCGACGCTTCTGGCAAGAAAAAATTTAGGTTAGTTATAGATTTCAGAGGGCTAAACTCAAAAACAATAGACGATAAGTTTCCATTACCAAACATCAACGATATCTTAGATAAATTAGGAAGAGCGCAATATTTTACTACTTTAGACTTAGCATCTGGTTTTCATCAAGTAGAAATGGGCCCCGATAGTGTAGAGAAGACCGCATTTTCAACTGACACAGGACATTATGAATTTTTACGCATGCCGTTCGGTTTGAAAAACAGCCCGCCGACATTCCAACGTATAATGAACAATATTTTAAGAGGCATTCAGAACGAAAAATGTTTAGTCTATTTAGATGATATTATTGTTTATTCAACTAGTCTTGCAGAGCATATCGTTAGATTAAGGGAAGTATTTGAAAGATTAAGAAACGCTAATTTTAAAATACAATTAGACAAAACCGAATTTTTGAGAAAAGAAGTAGCATACTTAGGACACTTAGTTACCGCAGAAGGAGTTAAACCAGACCCAAAAAAGGTAGAAGCAGTTAAACGTTACCCAATTCCAAAAACTACCAAGGAAATCAAAGCATTTTTAGGACTTTTAGGTTATTATCGAAAATTTATAAAAAACTTTGCTAGTATTACTAAACCAATGACAAAATGTTTAAGAAAAGGAGTAAAAATTGATATAAATAATCCACAATATGTAAATTGTTTTGAAATTTGTAAAAACGTTCTATCTAACGAACCGTTACTACAATATCCTGATTTTCAAAAGGAATTTCATTTAACTACGGATGCCAGCAACTTTGCAATTGGTGCCGTACTCAGTCAAATTAAAAACGGTTTAGATTTACCAATAGCTTATGCAAGTCGAACTCTCAACGATAGTGAGACGAGATACTCCACGATCGAGAAGGAACTCCTAGCAATCGTGTGGGCAACCAAATATTTTAGACCTTATTTATACGGAAGGAAATTTAAAATATTTTCAGATCATAAACCGCTTCAATGGTTATTTTCCATTAAAGAACCAAATTCAAAACTTTTGCGATGGCGTTTAAAATTGGAAGAATTCGATTATGAAATTGTATATAAAAAGGGTAAACGGAACTTAAATGCAGATGCGTTGTCCAGAATACAATTGTTAAACATGAATAAAAACAATTCCCAAAATACAGGAGAAAATATTGAAATTTCAAATAATAACAACCTTCAAAATCTTATAGAAGAGTCAGTAAACTTGTATTTTCCCGAATTAGATGATAGCCAATCGATGGTAGCAAATTTAGACATAAACGAAGATTTATCCAGTGAATTAATAGACGCAGCACTTAGGGAAAATTTGGAAAACATTGACGCAGAAGAAGAAGAACAAGAAGACAGTAATCAGACAATTCACTCTAACTACGAAGGAAACACTATAACAAAAATACCAATTGTAGAAGAACCTGTTAATTATGGAAAACATCAAGTAATATTATCTTTAGTAAAGTATAACCCACGAAAGCCAAAAATTAAAAAATTATTTAATAATAGTAAAACAAGATTAACCGTAGAAATTTCGGAAAATAATTTGGAAAGTGATGTTATTAGTTTTGTTAAAGAATATTTAGTACCTAATATAAAATACCATCTTTATTTTGAACAAAGTTTTTATGAAAAATTCACAGCAATAGTCGCCAAGTATTTTAAAACATCTCAGTTAGAATTAGTTAGGTGTACGAATAAAATTTTAGACATAACAGATGAAGAGGAGTTAAAAGAAATTATAAATAATTATCACATAGGAAAAAATAATCACCAAGGTATTCAAGAAACCTACGAACAAATTAAAAGAAAATATTATTGGCCTAATTTAAAATCTCATATTCAAAATTATATTAATAAATGTGAAACGTGTTTAAAAACCAAATACGATAGAACACCATTAAAGTTAGAATTGAACTTGACACCCACAGCATCAAGACCACTTCAAATAATTCATGTAGATAGCGTAACACTAGATAAACAAAAATTTTTGACAATCATTGATAGTTTTTCCAGATACGCTCAAGTATACTCGATAGCCGGTGCACAAGCAATTGAGATCGTAAACAAACTGTTAAATTATTTCACTCACCATGGAATACCTGAAACGATAGTCTCAGATAACGGAACAGAATTTAATAATAGTTTAGTTAAGGAATTCATGCAAATTTATAAGATTAAATTACATTTTACAAGTACACAGCACCCACCATCCAATGGAATAACAGAAAGATTTCATTCGACATTAATAGAACATATTCGACTAATAAACAATCAACCTGAATTTAAAAATCAAACTATCGAAAATAAAGTAAAATTTGCAACGTTAGCGTACAATAACAGTATACATTCTGTAACAAAATTAACACCGTTTGAAGTTTTATATGGACACATTAACACAAATTCACTCTTAGACATAGATATTGATAGGCAAGTAGTAAACGACTTTATTAGTAATCATAGGGAGAAAACACAAAAATTGTACGAAATTATTAAAGATGTTAACCACCTGACCAAAGAAAATATCATAAATCAACGAAATACTGGAAGAGAACAATTACCTGAAATCCCAGCCGAAGTTTATGTTAGGAACATGCAAAAACAGAGCAAGACCAAAAATAAATACAACAAGGAAAAAATCACATCGATCAATGAGCGACTAAAAACCGCAAAAATTGAAGAAAGGCACCATAATACCAAAGGAAAGATCCACCTGTCAAAAGTTAAGAGGCCTAGAAAAATTAAGGTAATTAAAGGGAGATCCCAACCCCAAAATACTAATCCTGTTTTTAACCCTGTTCCAGGTCAATCCTATTCCTCAGTGGAGTCACTTGCGGAACTGAACAAATAAAAAATATTACTTTTAATCAAGGAGTAATACCAATAGATTTAGGTTTAGCTAAGTTACAATTCTCATATCATAATTTTATACATTATTATAGTTTAAGTGAAATATTTAATCAAATAGAAAAATTTGATCATTTGTATAAAAATGTAACAGATAGTTTTAATATTAATTATAATGTTAGCGGAAACAATGAATATGTTACCGAAAACAGTAATAAACATAGAGATGTTATTAATTATATGAAATTTATTAATCATACAAACTCAGTTATTAAAGAAAAATTAGAAATAATAAATATTGATAGTAATAACAATAATAATAACAATGCAAGAAAAAAGAGAGGCCTAATAAATGGGCTAGGCTCAGTTATTAAATTTATTACCGGAAACCTCGATGGATACGATGGTGAAAGTATGATAAAATGATTAAACATATTAAAAATAATCAACAAAATATTAAAAATCAAATAGAGAACCTATATTCAATGAATATGAATGTTATGTTAGAATTTAATGAAACATTAGGTATAGTAGAAAATAATTTTAATGAATTAAGAGATAAATTAAATATAATAAATAATAATGTTAAGGATTACGTAGAATTAGAAAAGTTTAGAAACTTATTAAATCAGCTAAATATTTTATATAATATTATGTTAAACTTGGTAAATGACATAGAAAATTCATTGACCTTTTGTAAACTAGGTGTAATGCATCCTAGTATTATATCAACAAAAGAATTGTATAACGAGATAAAGAAAATTTCTAAGTATTATAATAATCAACTGCCGTTAGAACCAGATGTTAAAAATATGTGGGAGTTTGAAAAAATAATAGAAGTAAGTTGTAACATTAATAATAATAATATTGTGTATTTTATGAAAATGCCATTAGTAAAAGAAACTGTTTTTAACTTATATATGCTGTATTCAGTGCCATCAAAATATGAAGTAAATTTTGTGACCATCTTACCAAAAATTAGATATTTATTAAAATCAAACTCAGTAGATAGCAAAACAAAAGTTTTAGGTTTAAGCAATTATTGTAAAAATAAAATTAAATCAAAATATCTATGCTCATCAGAAAATTTAGTGAACGACGATTTAAATTGTGAAAGTGCGATTATCAGCTCAGGAACAACCACAAACTGTAAATACACAGCCTTGGAAATAAATGAAAATATAATTAAATGGGTTCCAGAAATTTCTCAATATTTGGCAATACTACCAAACAAAGAAACATTAAAATTTGAAAATTCTAGGGAAACACTGTCCAAAACACTTCAAGGAATTTATTTGTTAAATCCAAATAATAATCAAATTATTTACAAAAACAAAATACTTCAGCATTCATCCGACATAAAAGGACATCCAAAACTCTTGGATACTAGCGAATTAGACCTTCATGTAGAACAAGAACCTGAACTCTCCATAAATATTAAACACTTAGAATTGGACAAAATCAATTTAAATAAAGTTTCTACAATCACACAAAGAACTGTAATTCTTACAGATAAAATTAGTATATGGACAATAGTTTTATATGTTTTATCAATTGTTTTTATTTGTTATTTTGTGTATCACAAATTATTTAGGAAAACTTCACCCGAATTCGGTGGTCCGAATCCCCCGGAAGTTTTATTTAGGGGTGGAGGAGTTATAGAATAAGATACTAGTGTAAGTTGATAGTTTAGGCTTTAGTTCTAAGAATTCTTTATTATAATTTTCTTAATGTTAATAGAACAATAGTTTAGTCTTGTACTCAACCGCATGCAATGAACATGCATGTTTTCTTTACAGTGTATATGTAAAAGTCTTAGTTCGATTCCCATGTATGTAGAATCAAATAAAATTGTTTTTTTAAAAAGTGTCTTGATTGTTTTCGAGACCTAACTTCTATCATTGTAGTTATGACAAATTATTATGGTTAGTGAGTCACGAGAATGCTTTTTGCGTATGGATGGGCTGTGAAGAAGGGAAGAAAAATCTGACAATGCGCCAACATCATTAGAGATACACTTTATTTTACTCCGTGCAATTTCACCGTTAGTTAACCATATGTTGCCTTTCAATCAATATACTTCGTTGCGACTGACACTTTTTCCACTTAAACTCCATTTCGTATAAAATATTTCTTAACGTACAAAGTTTCCAACTAAAATTTTTCCTTTCGTTCAAAACCGGTAATAACGTTTCACATGTGGGCATAACTTTCTTATTGATATAATCGTTTCTATTTTTTACTAAGTGTCAAAAAAACTGTTGTTGAAGAATTATCTTCTTCACTGTCTTAAACTTCCTTCTTTGTATTTCGAATTGTGGAAAGAGAAACATCGCAGTAGTGAGCCGCTCATTCACGTCTTTTGTTAAGAGGCACGGAAAAGTACTTTTGTTTACCTTCAACAACTTCACAGCATTTTATTACATTGCATTTAGATTTCGTTCAGCACTGTGAACAGTTCGACCGCGTTTTCGAAAAACCGATATTTCCGTTTAGAGTAACAAACAGTTATATTTGTACAGTTAACCTACAAATGTTCCGCAATATACTGTATATCCTCTAATTATAGTTTACGTTGGTTTGGTGGTAAACTGATACCAAAGCAGTCGCGCATGCGCAATGATACTTTCCCTCCTTCACTCCTCGTTAAAACCAAAGGCAAACTCTTGACTCAAGTAACTATATTTTGATATTTTTTATTACGGTAGTGTTTTTATTTAATCTTTAATGTGTGTTCGTTGGAATCTGTTAAATTCAGAACAATAAGCAACCCCATGACGCAATGAGATGAGAATGATGTGTATGAAGTATAAAAAGGTGGTGTAATCTTGACAGACTCAGGCGAACAATTCCTGAGAGAGTATGATTAATTAAACTCTAACCATTACAGCACACCGGTAACCACTGTCTAATATTCAGATCCGTATAAAAGTAACTACCTTTACTAGGATTGAAACAGGAACTTTCATCTCCGAAAATCAGCTATTAAACAGCTGACTCGCGGCGATGACTTCACCTCAAGACTAACCCCGTAGGTCAAGTAGTGTTTTGAGGAATAAAAATAATAAATAGCTGCCTTCGTAGCGTAGTTATACGCTCCAGCCTACAGTGGAAGTCCCGGGTTCGATTCCGGGCTAGGATCTGGGACCTTTAAGAGTTAAAACCCATCATAGTCGCTATTAACCGAGCTGTTGATGCGACTTTAAATAAACTAAAAAAACTGGATAAACCTTGCAGAGAAAATTTTCTCAAAAAGGAATTTAAAGAAGTATTTTTATTAACAATGAAAAAATTGCATAAATTGATGAATACGTATATTGCATTGGGTGTTGATTATAGATTAATTAAATTTGAATGAGCTTAACAAAAACAAAAAATAACACTTAAGAACATGACGATTTTCTAAGAGAGCAAAGTCATATTTTCTTATATATCTCTGATGGTCAACCAGTGTTTTGCGAAATTATACACTCCCAATCTCACGAAATTTATTTGCTGTTGTTTAGGTCATCAGCCAAAAGGCTAGTTTGAACCTCTAGAGGTTTTACGAAGTAAAACGAGGAGAGAGGTGATTTACCATTCTTCCTCACTGAGTTGAAAAATTTGCTTATCAGCATGCCAGGCCCTCTGAAAAGTACACATTTTCCACCCTCAAATGACACCTTTACTTCATTCACCACAGGGTCTGGCTGTATAATGAAATTCATCACTTTCAGAGTAGCTAACTCTGATTAGTATTTAGTACACCTCTACTTTATCTGTTCTTAAATGGTTGTCATTTAATTGGCTGACCACATGATAAAAAACAAAACTATTTTTGTAGTTAATTTTTTTAAAAACGCAAACTTGTTGACATATTCGGAACAGAATAGGGAAATGTTAACTGAAACTTATCTTTTACTCAAGGTTTATAAGCGAAATAAATCTTAAGAATAAACGCAGGTTCATCTTTGAAAAACGACATCGTTGACACAAAAGAGACGATTGGATACTGGAATAGTAATGGTACACAATAATAACGTTTCAATTGTTACAAATAAAATTTACCTCTACCTTTTTACCGTTGCGTCGTTTTAAAAAAACCGATGGAAAATATAAACTGTAATCGAATTAACTTTAACTCAAATAATTCCGGGTGTTGTTTGGAGATTCCTCTTAGGAGTGTTAAAAAATAATAATCAATTTTAGCGTGGTGTAATATACAGGGGTCCATGGCTATTTATAGTACAATTGTCACACGATAAAGTCATCTCTATTGGTCTTTCTACATGAAGTTGTCATGTACCGTCATACAACATCCATGTTTGTATTAATTAACTTTATTTTCGTTTTTTTTATTAATTAATTTATTTTAATTAATTATTAATAACAACATGTCTTATTAATTAATTTTGTTTGTAAATTAATTATTAATTATTCTCATACTTAATTTATTCCTGTAAGTGAAACTAACCGACACGTTATTTTGGCCGCCCCGTTGGCGTAGTGGTTATAGCAGCTGGCATCTACGCCGGAGTCCCAGGTTCGATTCCCGGTCAAGTCTGGCATTTTTTCATCACTTATTTTCATCTATCACCCTTCTCACCGTCTGCATTAGTAGTAATTGCAAAACAGTCGGACGTTAAACCAAAAAAAGACACGTTATAAATTTACAAACGTCAAATTGTGAATAGTGTAGAAATTGTAAATTTTTTACTGAAAAATTGTTTAAAGTTCTATACTTAAAACAAGTTAAGTTGTTTAACTGTAGATTTATTTTTACGTATAAATAAACGTAAAAAAAGCGTTCACGAGATATGTATATTCACATTTTACATGTTTGAAATGAATTAATCTGCAAGTAATCCACAATATACGAGATTTATATATAAATTTATCAAACTCTGTCGTTATAAAATAAAGTTACTTCAAAATAAATAACATAAAATAGAATATAAATATAATATTAATTGATTTATAAATCGTCCGATCCTATATTATATCAAGTGCTTTATGATATTCGTATACACACTGTTAAAGAACGATCAATTAGGTGGAATTACAGATTTCCATTGAAATAGATAGCAGGGTAAACCGCCCTTACTTTCTCACGTATTATTAAGCGATAAAAATTTTACAAGTAGAACGAATCAACATGAAAAGACCGTTTTAATTCGTAGTTTAATAGAAAACGTCAAATTTTTCCTAAACGAACGAATTACGGACCCAACGCAAACGTTTTTATCAAAATCGGTCAACCGAAAGTAATAGTTTACTCGAGTCATTTTCACTTTTAGCGATTTTCTCAAAAACGGCTACTACAATTTTTTTTTTAAATCGTTTCAATTACTTTATTTTTTTATACTCTACAAGATAGGGTAGGCGTCATGTCTACTGAAATTCTTGGGAAGGCTGTTCTCTCGTAGAAAAAACGCATTTTTAAGATTGCAGCCTTAATATGCATTTTAGGATAAAAAATAAATGTAATTAAAATTGTGGACAATTTAAAAATCTACAACTTTTATTTATAATATTTCTTTGTTAAACCCTTAGTTTAATGGCAATAAGTGATTTTCTGTTTTTTTTTCATGAAAATCTGTAAAAAAATGATTTTTTAAGATTTCAGCCGTAGTATGCATTTTAGTAAAATGCATACAATTCAATTTATAAAAAATTAAAAGGTCCACAACTTTTATTTGAAGCATTTTTTGTTTAGAGTCTAGTTCAGCGTCATAAAGTGATTTTCCGTATTATTAAGATTTTCATTTTGCATAATTCACTCATAATTAAAATTAGGTTATCTTTTTGAAGTTAGTTTTTTGTTTATTTCCAAAATTAGGTTATATTGTTCATTATTCGCATCAGCAAGAGAAAGTCGTGTAGGTGTTTCAAACCAGATAATTGTATAATGAGTTGTATGTACTCCATGTAAATTAACAATAATTCAAGTTAATAGTTTCAAGTTTTTTCTAAATTTGGTTGTCATTTTGAAACCTGTACATTTCAGGAAATTATAGAATCAATTGTTATGTAAATGTGCATTTTAATCAAAATTTGGTAACCTATTTGTAAATACAGAGTGTAGTGCAGTTTGAAGTGTTATTATGTATCAACAAATTAGCACTTACGAATATTGTGTAGCATGTATACGCGTGTGTGCGTGCCTATGTAAATACCACTAGTGGGGTTGGCAGTACTGGATGAAACTCAAATTCTCAACTTAAAGGGGTTCATATATCATGTAAATTGAGCAATCATTCTCTTCTCAAAATAGCTAGAAATAATGATCCCTACTGAGGTTACAAACAACATTTTGAAACAATTATTTTATATGTATGACCCGTAAAATTGTGTGTGCTATCATGTGTATGCTATTATATTCAAGTACTTTTAACGTATATTAAAATTTCCCAACATGTTACAAAATTTATACATATTATTATATTCGTCAAAAAACTTGCTTAAAAAAAATTTAATTCAGAGGGATCGTAACATTTTAACAAAATTTTGTTAATTTATAACTCATTCAACAGTATAGCCGTTGTTCAAAGGAGTACATTTATTAATAAGGCAACACAAAGGTAACATTTTAAAAACAACCATAATATAAAACAAAATAAATGTAATATATATAATATTATAAGTTAAATAACCCACCGGATTGGTCTACAGGTAATGCCGTCGCCACGAGTTAGCTGTTTAACAGATAATTTTTTGGAGACTCTGTCCCTGGTTCAAATTCTGGTAAAACTTCCTTTACAAATATAAATATAATTATTGTAATATTATTTTATTAAACATTATTTTCCTTTGTTTGCACCACTACATATATGATAATGAACAGTGGTCGTTGACCATAAGTGTTTTAATGTTTTTTGTTATATATGTGTTTAGTGTCTTTTAATTTTATTCCTGGTGATGTCTCCGTGAGAGACGAAAGATCTCGAAAAAATATAATACTCTGAGGTGGGTTTATATTTAATCTTGTTTTGTTTTGGCTGTTCATTATCATATATGTAATTATTATCATTTCTAAGCGATCTCAGCAAGTAATCAATGAGGAGATTAAAACAAAATCATTGTAGCTTTTATTGAGAAAATTGAATTTTTGTACTTTTTAATACCAGAATAAAGAACCCTAATTTTTACTTTATCTTTCCTAATATGAATATAAGGGAAGGAAAGTATAATTTTTCATTACAATTATTCGAAATTCAGTTTTCACCGGATATTACTACACGTTTTCAGAGCACCTAACCCAAAAAACATGTTTTTAGCGATTGGATATGTGTGTGTGTGTGTGTGTGTGAGTGTGTGCGCACGCGCTTGCTTGCGTGTGTAATCAAAATATATCAACAACGGAACATCGTAAGAAATTAAAACTAGAAATTTAAGTCAGGTAGTACTAGAGAACCTGACACGAATATTTTCATCAAAATCGGTCGACCGGAAGTAGTAGTTTATTTGTGTCATTTTTCACTTTTTTACGGTTTCCTTAGAAATGGCTCCTACGATTTATTTTAAAAAGCACCTCATTTACTACATTTTTATGCTCTATAAGATAGGGTTAGCCCCATGTCTGCTAAAACTCTTAGAAAGGCTGTTCTCTCGTAGAAAAAAATGGTTTTTTTAAGATTGCGGCCTTAAATATGCATTTTAGGGCAAAAGAGTATATAATAAAAGTTGAAACCAATTAAAAAATCAACAACTTTTACAACGAAACCTTTCTTTGTATAACGCTTAGTTTAGTGGTAATTTGCGATTTCCTGTTTCTTTCATGAAAACCTTTAAAAAACATTTTAAGTTTTCAGCCTTAGTATGCGTTTAATTACAAGAGTAAATACATAATCATATTTATAGGAAATTTAAAGATCTACAACTTTAATTTAATCATTTTTCTCTACCGAACTTAGCTTAGTGTGAAAGAGTGATTTTGCGTACTTTTTAGCCAAACTGAGGTTTTTTATTTTGCATCATTCACTCATGATTAAACTAAGGTTATGTTTTTGAAACTTTTTTTTGTTTCTTTCTAATGTTTTATTACTAATGTTAGGTGATATTGTTAATTATTTGCATTGGCAAGAAGAAGTTGTGTGAGTGTTTCACATCAGATTTTTACGGTGATATAGGTAATTCCAACCCACCGGTTTGGTCTAGGGGTAAAGTTTTCGTCGGTAGTCAGCTGTTTAACAGGTGATTTTCAGATACAACCGTTCTGTGGTTCGAATCCTAGTAAAGGTAGTTACTTTTATACGGATTTGAATATTAGACAGTGGCTACCTGTGTACTTTATGGTTGGGGTTTAATTAACCATACACTCTCAGGAATGGTTGACCTGAATCTGTACAAGACTACAACTCGTTTACAGGTCATACATATTATCATCCTCATCTCATTGGTTCATAGAATTGCTTATTATTTTTAAATTAAACAGATTTTAAGATAAATACATTAGTGTAAAAATAAAATCAAACGGTTAACGGGCCAGGTTGGTTTAAGGAAAAGTCAGCTTTTTAACAGCTGACTTTTGGAGATAAAGATTTCATGGTTCAAATCCTAGAAGTAAATATTTGAATATTTTACTCAACAGCTGCGAAATTCCTACAATCATTTATCATGAAAAATACAGGATGTTTCAGGAGGAATCTGTCATTCTGCATAAGCTTATTCCTCTCATCAAAATAGTGAAAAAAGTTCATCTAAACATGGGTCCGGAAATGCTTCGTTGGCGAGTTATTCAGGATCAAAAATTTCACCTGAAATTTAGCTCCCTCAGTGAAATTAACTCACACTGAAATATTTAGGGTGTTAATTGAGTTAGTTAATTAGATAAGTTTTATGTAAAATGAGCTGCCAAATTGTATAAAACCTTTCCCAGAACTCTATCTCCAATAGTTTAAGAGAAAATCGGGGTAAAGCAAACACATTAGGGTCGAAAACACACTTTTTGCGTTTGGATTACAATAACTCCGTAAATTGCCTATAAACAAAGAAAAATGTTAAATATAATTTGTAGAGAATTTTAATCTCAAAAAAATAATGTAAATAAATTTAATAAAAACCTAACGGTTTTCTTTTAAATTCAATTTTATTAAGGAACACTAATCTAAATACTTATCTAATTAACAAACTCAACTAACACTCTAAAAATTTCAGTGTGAGTTAATTTCACTGAGGGAGCTAAATTTCAGGTGAATTCTTTGACATTGTATAACTCGCCAAAGAAGCATTTCCGGACCAATGTTTCTATGAACTTTTTTCATTATTTTGATGAGAGGAATAAGCTTGTGCAGTATGGTAGGTCTTCCTGAAATATTCTGTATAGTCAAACTAAATTATAATAAGTGTCTGTAACGAATAATTTTCACTAAATAATTAACTGTTACAAAAAACCATATTATTTAATTATCAACAAATATATAAACATTTGGGGGCGCTAGAAAATGTTTGATTCTCAATGTGGGTGGTGGGTGAAAACATTTTCGAATAGCAAATTATTTATCAAAAATAGATAAAAACAATAAAAATATTATTTTAGAATTACCATGGTTAAAAAGAATAGAATGAATAAAATTAAACGTAGATCCGATTCTGGTAATGACATTTCTTTTTTTAGAATGAAGTAGGGGATGGACTGAATTGAAATAAAGCATACGATTCAACGATCTACCATTTCATATGAATTGTAATTAAACGTACAAATAATATTTCCAGGAATTCAGAAAAAAACCTGAATAACATAATAAAATATACGTAGAAATGATATTTTAATTTATCTTTCAATTAATTAATGATATAACAAAGTTAAAATATTTCCAATGTAAATCAAGCTAGGATGTCAGAATTAATTAAAAAATCTGTATAACTAAACCAGTGTTGGGATATATACAAGTAATTTTACTTTACTTATAATGAACGCAGAATTTTCAATTGCGATTCCAAAGGTCTGTAATTTATCATTTTAGACAGGGGAAAGATGAAAATGTACATAAATTATATAATTTAATCTAGTTACGCGTAAAGTATTGAAGCAAATGTTTAATTAGTTAATTAATTCAAATTGAATTAAGAGCAACCAAGAAAACGGATTAAGTAGTTCTTAAAAAAAGGTTGATATATTTTAAAATTTCTCGGCACTCAAATAAGTAGACCTACCTATAGAAAATATTTAACGATTCATAATATTAGTATCATTTTCCGAAGTATAATAAAATTATTATAATAGTATTATATTTACTATTTCGCAAATCCTGTAATTTAATTTTTATATTGCATTTGAAATTTGGAAAAATTCTAGAGGATATACTAAAAGCAGAGAAGGGTCACAAAATTTAAGTTCTGTAAAGTTATGGTAGCTACATTTTGTTCTGTATAGAAGTGAGGCATGGACAACAACAAAAACCCAAGAGCGGAGAATCCAGACGGCAGAGATGAAATTTCTGCAAAGGACTAAAGGGTGTACAAGCTTGGAAAAAATAAGAAATGAAGAAATAAGGTTAGAATTGGGTATTCAAATCTTGAACGAAAAGATGAAGGATTATTGCCAAAGTTGGAGACAACAAATGGAAAGGCTGTCAGATTACAGGATACCTAAGAAGACGCACTAGTATGCTCCAGAAGGGAAAAGGAATGTCGGTAGGCCTAGGAAAAGATGGAGGTAGATGATATAGTGCGTGAATTTTTAAGTATGTTAAACAGTTTAAAATCTACCTTAAAGAAGAGAGTAATAAGCAGTATTGTTTTCGTGTTATCGTCTGGTTATTACAGAAAATTATAAAGATGTTTTTCGGGTCCCTGATTATGCCAGGGTGATCAATCTTTCATTAAAATCAGTTGTAAATGATATTTTTATCGTTTAGACCAATTTATTTAACAAAATATCATTAAAAAACTCTAAAAAAGCTTTTCAATAATATTCTTATTTCTGAAAATGTATTTTAACGATATTTACATACGATTTTAATTCATTTTTACTACTTACAGAATCTTTGAGTTTAAAAAAATACGTTATTTCAAAAAAGGTATGAAAGTAAAAATTTTCTATTGATACTTTTATCTAGTATTAGTTTTTTTAGAGTAAATTGAAGTCTATTTTCTTGAATGACTGAAACAGTCATTGACTTGTATGAAAAAAAAAATATTTGAAAGACTAAAGTGGAATTTTAAAAAGATAAATACGGTAATGTATACTTTTGAACGTGAAAGATATTAAAAAAATAAATTTTCCTTTGAAACAGGATATTTATGAAAAGACCTATACTGTATTTCCGAAAATAGAGAATGATCAAAAAGATTCGATAATATTCAAAAGCTTGAGTTACTTGTGCAGAATAAAGAAAATTTTTATCAAGCGACTATCCTCTCAATATCCGGTTTAAACAAAATATTCTCGTACTCGCTTTTTCATCAAAAATGACACAATCTATAGAACAAGAAATGATGTAAGGGAGAGACACAAAATAGTGTGACGAGGAAGGAAAGAAGACCATGTAAGAAAAAAACGAGGAAAATGTTCCAAGCCGTTCGAATGGGAACAGTAAATTACCTTTTATCTATTCCGTTCCACCATTTTTCATTTTGAACGTTTTTCATCGCATCATTGTTGTTGACATATCTTATCTATAAATGGATAGCTCAATATGCGTAAAAAATTTAGTTATAAATTTTTAAATAATAAAATCTCTCCTTCAACGGTAATACGTTACATTTCAAGTTATTTTTATCAACCTGAACGTGATAACATTACATTTCAATCAACTACATCTTAAAATGTTTAAGCTTCTATAATAATTTGTGACGTTTTTCTCTTCACGGATTAGGCAATACTGCCTGTTCCGGACACCATCTTCTCATTGGACAACCAATACCTCTTCGACCATTTGGCTTACAATTCATTGTCTAGTAAAACCAGACTTCATGCCTACAGTAGTTCCATCAAGTCTATTTTATTTGATACGATTATTTAATTTATTAGTTATTAGATGGTACTAGGCATGAAGTTTGGCAACGCTGCGTGACATGAAGCCTTCAGTCATCGGTAGAACGAGTATTTTACCCCGCTCCTTGTTAAGATTTTAAGTAAACCAAACCATATTTTAAAAAATTCCTGTAACGTCTACCATCAAGTTTTTATTTTAATAATTTTCAAAATTTGAGTACAGATCAAATGACGAAAATAATGATTATATGGAAGTTGTTCGGATTTCAGGTTTCAAAGAAAATTAACGACAGCTTCTTAAAAAATTGAGTTTTAAATTTGGAATTTGGCAGAGCTATTAGAAAGAACTGTTATATAATCCTCTGAAATTTGGAAAGAATCTAACTACCTGTTCTGATTTTACGCGACTTTAAAGTAGGGCTTCGGGAAATTAGGGTAAAAAACGGGAACTTTTTTTGTTCAAACCACAATAACACATCTAAAAATTCGGCCTTTTCTCTAATCAACGTAGATTTAAACAAGCTAAATTTTTATATAAATTAAATTAATATCCGATTAGCCGTTTTCCAATAACTTGCTTTTAAACTCGAGTCTTTATAGTTTTGGAAGGGATATAGTTGTGTTTTTAGAGAAAAATGTACTAGTTTTGTTAGTTTTGAGACAAATAAAAATTTAGCAAAATATACTTATGTCAGTAATATTTTTCATATAATTAGTAATATCAGTTATATCAGTAATATTTTTTCATTATTTCTTACTAATACATTTTATTATGTACATTGCAACCAGAAGAAAATATTTTTATACTTCCGTTTTTTTTTTATTATATAAAACAAGTTGGAATATCATTTAAAGATATCAGAGAATGTCAAATTTAATACATTTGTAATATCGATTTACCTGTCAAATTCCATTTAAACATATTTTCTAAAATAAAAATTGACGGAAAGATAATCTTTAGACAGTAACAGTCAACTTTTGACACATTCTGTCATATCTGAAATTGCAATCGAAGAACTAAACTTATCAGACATTATCAATCATCTGAAAGAAAAAAAAGGCATACATTACGGGTTTCCAGTGATATCAAAACTGTTAAAAATATTAAGTAACGTGTGATTACCTTACTTTCAATTACTTTTTATATGTTTAATCAAAATACGTAATAACAGAATTTGTTATAAAGAATTACTGGTTTTCTGTAATTAAACTGATTAACTTTTTTAGTTTACTTAAAATTGCATTAACAACTGCTGTGGTTCAGGAAATTGGAACGGTGAGTTTTGATTTCAAATCATTTTCAAACCCAAGTCGAAAATCGAACACGGGACCTTCCGCTTTGTAGACTAGCGCGCTACCCATTAAGTGGCCATTAGTGGCCTGAAAATAATTTATTTTTTAATCTTTTTTATTTATCACAGAATTACTGCATCACAATTTCCATGTGCTACTTCTGCAATTACCTCACTCACAGAAGCATACGATTACATTAAAACGGCAGGGTTATAGACAATACGTACTATTTAAACTAATTAGTTCCTAATTAAAAACTTTTAACGAAATTTTTAACCATTTTTAAGTTACAAACTATAAGCTATAAAAGGTTATTATACACTTCAACTTTTTCATCATTGACCGTGCGAGTGAAAGGAGATGCAAGTTAAAGTTTGTCGCCGACCAGGGCCGACGACACGTGGTGAAACCTTGCTTGTAAGTTTGATGGCCCTGAAAAAGGCCGTTCTATTAGTTGATGGTACTGAAAAAGAGCACTTGGGTTTCCAACGTGGCCCTGAAAAGGGCCGTTATTGGTGGTCGGAAGCGGCGAGCCAGCGTGGTGAAGCGGAGCCCGAAGAGTGATGGCTCGGCTACCGGTTTCAGGCCTAGCCTTCCCTCAGCGGCAGTTGGGTCCCCACTGCAGCGTGAAAGTGTTGGCCCCCAGAGCCCCAAAGTGTCGGGTCGGCGTAGGCCGTCTGCCGATAGCACGGCCGAGGCGGTTCTTTCCGGGTCGGCGAAGGCTGACCGGTGCGGTAATGCTGCGTCCGCCACCGGTAGCGTTGACCCGGGATGGCGCGTCTGGTCTCGCCTGGGCTCTTCTTCCTTGTTCTTCACCAGTTGAGAGTTGATTAGTAAGTGTGCAAAAGAAAGTTGAAGAGGTGTAAAAGATACTAGTCAGAGTTATCTTCTCTAAGAGTAATGAATTTCACTATACAGCCAGACCCTGTGGAGAATGAAGTGAAGTTGTCATTAGCCGTGTGGAAAGTGGATGCTTTTTGGAGGGCCTGTCATGCTGATAAGCTTTCAACTCAGTAAGGAAGGCAATAGTAAACCGCCTTACTCCTTGTTTTTACTTACTAAAGCCTCTAAAAACGACTCCTACGATTTTTTTTAAAAATCGCCTCATTTACTACACTTTTTTATGCTCACAAGATAAGGTAGGTGCCATTTCTACGAAAACTCTTGGAAAGGCTATACTCTCATAAGAATTTTTTTTTTAATTGCGGCTTTAATATGCATTTTAGCGGGAAAAATTATTACAATAAAAGTTATAGAGAATTTAAAATCCTACAACTTTTATTTCAAACATTTTTTGTATAACGCTTAGTTCAGCGGTAATTAGCAATTTTCTGTTTTTTCTCACGAAATCGTGTAAAAAATCAATTTTTTTACGATTTCAGCCTTCGTACGCATTTTACGACAAAAATGTATATAATAAAATTTATAGAAAATTTAAAGACCTACGAGTTTTATTTAAAGCATTTTTCTCTACAGAGCCTAGTTTAGCGTGAAAGAGTGATTTCCCGTATTTTTAAGCCCAACTGAGGTTGATTTTCATTTTACGTCTCTCACTCATGATTAAAATAAGGTTATGTTTTTTGAGGTTAGTTTTTTTGTTTATTTCTTATTTTTTATTACTAATATTAGGTTATATTGTTCATTATTTGCATTGACAAGGGAAAATTGTGCGAGGGTTTCATACCAGATTTTTTCCTTTTAAAAAAAAGTGATAAAAATTTGATTGCTTTACTTTTACCAGATATCAGTCATTAAGTATGCATGTTGATTTTTACAATGTAGCTCTTTAGATAGAAATAAGTTAATTGTTTAAAGGTAGTCCTCTTCATTATACTTCTGAAGCAATAATAATGGTCTAACTGTATATTTTTATTTTTTATATTTAACTTTTAAGGAAAAGTTTCTAAATTGCAGCTCTTTAAATGATCAGGAATTTAGAGAATTAGTGAAGAATGAGTGGGTCATTTAAAGCGTTTGAATTTTATAAAGATTTCATAAGTTTTGACTCGGTTCTAACAAATTAACTAACTTCACAAAAGTAGCAGAAATGATTCTTTCACATTTAAAAATTACAAACATGTTTTTAAATATAACTATTCTCGAGTAAGTGTATTTAGAAAGGTTTTAAATCACGCGGTGGCACGTGGATTGACTTTATCGGCTATAACTTCGATAATCGATTCACTATATCTAGATTTTCAGCACATTTATAGCGTGCAATAAAGAAAAATCACGTGGTCTCTTTTATTCCTAAGAGACAGACAACCTATCTAGGTTGTTTTCAAATTATTAATTCATCAGCGTTTGTAGCATGAAGTCACATCTCTTTAAATTATACACATTGATGGAATCACGTAAAAGACATTTAAGTTCATAAATTGACTGCAATAACTTTGTTTTTAACTATCCGACTTTGAAAGTTTATCTCATCGTTATTTGATTCCAGATATACCTTTAATATGTTAAAGGAACTGTATTACATTATGCCACCATTAATCATCTTATCGATATATTTACTTAAAAATCAAAAACTTGTTTAAATTTAAATAGAGTAATACAAAACTTTAGTAAAGTCCGAAGTTGAAAGTTGGTAAAAGTCATAATAAGGTTTTTACTTTCTCTTGCCTATAATGAATATATAGGAAGGAAAGTATTGTTTTCATGTCGATTTTTGAAATAGTTTTTTCACCGAATATAGGCCTACACGTTTCCAGACCCCCTGAACCCAAAAACATGTATTAAGCGATTGGTGTGTGTCTGAGTGTGAACAAAATATATCAAGAACGGAACATCGTACGAAGTTGAAACTTGAAGCTTAAGTTAGGTACAGTTAGAAAACTCGACAAGAATATTTTCATCAAAATCGGTCAACCGGAAGTAGTAGTTTATTCATGTCATTTTGCACTTTTTGCAATTTACTCAAAAAAGGCTCCTACGATTTTTTTTAAATCGTCTTTTTTACTACATTTTTTATGCTCTACAAGATAAGGTAGGTGCTATGTCTGCTTTTACGTCCAGCCATACTTGTAATGTTTACAATTATTTTTATTTTATAAATATTTACGGTCCAGCTGATATAAATTCTAAAATCAAACAGCTGATCTAGATTATAAAATCAACAGCGGATCTAAATTTAAAATCCAACAATGTGTGTTGCTAGGCAACGAAAAAAATATTTAAAAAAATCATTATTCATTCATTACTATGTACGAACTCATTATATTAACATCAACTTCATCAAAACCAATTATAAATATTATATTGTATCATTTCATCTATATTCATTGTTTGAATCATTATCTATATTATATTATTTGAACATTTCATCATATAAATAACGCTGCAAGTTTTGGTTTTTCTTAAAAGTGAAGAAACAAATTTATTTATAGCAAAACCAATGAAAACATGAGACGAATATGATAAATACAAAATAAATCTCTTAACCAACAAATCAAATGTTTTTTATTTCTCTTCAATCAAACGCAATGCCACATCTGCTGAAACTCTTGAAAAAGTTGTTCCCTTTTAAAAATTTTTCAAGTTTGTG
Organism: Catonia carolina; assembly: GCA_035578175.1. Lineage (NCBI taxonomy): Eukaryota > Metazoa > Arthropoda > Insecta > Hemiptera > Achilidae > Catonia > Catonia carolina. Next base: position 40,664,224 of record JAQMRL010000005.1, read on the forward strand.
GTCTTAATATGCATTTTAAGGCAAGTGTATATAATCAAAGTTGTAAAAAATTAAAAACCTACAACTTTTATTATTTTTGTATAACGCTTATTACTTTAGCGGTAATTTGCAATTTACTGTTTTCTTCCATGTAAATCTGTAAAACAATTAATTTTGAAGATTTCGGCCTTAGTATGCATTTAACGACAAAAGTGTATATATGATCAAATTTATAGGAAATTTAAAGATCTGCAACTTTAATTTAACTATTATTCTCTACAGAGACTAGTTTAGCGTTAAAAAGTGATTTTAGGTTTTATAAAGCCAATCTAGGTTGGTTTTCATTTTGCATCATTCACTCATGATTAAAATAAGATTATATTTTTGAGGTTGCTTTTTTGTTTATTTCTAATGTTTTATTGTAAATGTTAGGTTATATGGGCCATTATTTGCATTGGCTTGAGAACGTCGTGTGAGTGTTTCACGCTAATTTTGTTTTAAGTAAACTACAAAATAATTTAATTTAATAACATTTGATTGTGCTACTATCCCGGAGACAACGTTGGAAAGTTCAGGTTTTTCAGGATTTTATAATTACAGGACTCGTTTATTTAGGCAAATATTATTAATACTACCTATTCATATTAAAAATTCTAAATAATAATAAAACATCAAGTTTTGTAAAAACTTTGATAAACTACTGTTTATTTGAAGAGATATATGCAGAAATTATGCGTAAAGTTTAACCGCATTAAATTTAAACTTTTGGAATAAGAATTAACTAAGAACAAACTTTATAGTGGCAGTTGCTTGTGGGTCATTAAACTCCTTCTGTCACCATGTAAGGTCAGATCAAAAGTTTCATTAAATTTTGAAACTAGGGGTAATATACACAGTACAAATGGAGATCGAGGGAATGATATTGTACAAGTTTGTGGGGGCAATAATAAATGATATAATTAGAAATTTACTGCACCTGCATATTATATAAGTGTGCAAATTAGTTTTGTTTATCTTGTCAAAAAAAAATAGTCTACCTTTAATGTGTTGGAAAATGTCATACGTCATTGGGGCGTATAAACGATGGGAATTCACGTAATAAATTATAAATTACAAATTCAATTGGATTTTTACTTTATCTTGCCCTATATGAATATGTAGGGAAGAAAAGTATTTCACATCGATTTTTTGAAATCGAGTTGTTACCGAATTGTCGCCGGCAGCCCCACCAATATTAGCTCCTGCAAACGGCCCCAGAACCTACTGCGGGGAGCATTACTGACATGCAGCAGCAGTGCCTCCCCTCCACCATGAAGTGGACTCACCGGAGGGTACTTACGCAGCCTCACTGAACCGCGAGTCACACTCGCAATTCAGCTTCCAAACGAAGAACAAGGAAAAAGAAGAAAGCAAGCAAGAAGAACAGCCCGGCCGAGACCGGACGCTCCAACCTGGTCTAGGCTACCGGTGGTGGACACACATTCCCGCACAGGTCAGCCTTGGTCGACCCGGAGAGAACCGCTTAGGCCGCACTAGTGGCCGACGGCGTACGCCGATCCGATACTGCAGAGCACTGGGGGTCACCACTGTCACGCTGTAGTGGGGACCCAACTGCCGCTGAGGGAAGGCTAGGCCTGAACCCGGTAGCCTAGCCGTCACTTTTCGGGCTCCACTTCAAGTCACCGCTTCCGACCACCAACAACGACCCTTTTCAGGGTGAACTACAAAATACACCTGGCCAAAAACAATAAAACCATAAACAATAAAATAATAAAAACAAAAAAACCTGGTCAAAAACGGCTTATATGATGTTATTAACAATTGCTTCATTTACTAATGTTTTTATGTTCTACAAGATAGGGTAGGCGCCATGTCTGCTGACCTTCTTGGGGAGCCAGTACTCTCGTAGAAATTTTTAAGATTGCGGCCTTAATATGTATTTTAGCGCAAAAATGTCCTCAATAAAAGTTGTAGACAAATAAAAATCTACAACTTTTCCTCCGAACATTTTTTGTATAACGCTTAGTTTAGCTTTTCTTCTTATAACTCTTAGTTAGCGGCAATTAGTGATTTCCTGTTTTCTTTTTTCATGAAAATTTGTAAAAAACCGAGTTTTTAAGATTTCGGCCGTAGTATTTATTTTACGACTGCAATGCAAAATCAAATTTATAGAAAATTAAAAGATCTACAACTTTTATTTCTAGCATTTTTCTCTACAGAGCCTAATTTAGCGTGAAAGAGTGATTTTACGTATTATTACGTCAAAGTAAGGGACAAAGTCCATTAAAATTCATGAGTACATTTGGAATTAAGTCATTGTTTTCAATTGGGTTTCACTTTGCATCATTTAGTCACGATTAACATTAGATTACGTTTTTTGAGGTTAGTTAGTTTTTTTTATAATGTTTTATTACTAATACCTATTAGGTTATATTGTTCATTATTGGCATTGGAAAGAGAAAGTCGTGTGATCGTTTCACACCAGACTTTTCTAAAATAGACTTAATTTTGGAGTACTTTCAAATATATTTGTACAATGTTTATCTAATCGCAAGTCTCATACAGTTAAATTTAATCCATGTTTCAAACATCATTTTTGTTACCTTCAATTCGTAACTAAAAAAATATGTTATTACTTTTGCTGAATTTTATCTCGTTGGGAACTTAAGGAATCAATAATTACTATATTCCATATACGGTAGTTACCTCTAGTAGTCAGAGAATCAGTAATAATGTGAACAGTATTAAAGGATTATTACACTGCATAATACTAATCCTATAATACTTCCATTATTGTAATATTGTAGATATTAGAAGGCATTTACTGTGGAAGCTGTTAGCAGATTACCTAAACTAGCAAATAAAGTGCATCCTTGTGATTGTTGGTGAAAAAATTAAAAAAAAAGTTGTTAATACAATATAAGTTTTATCTACTTTTTAATGTCATTTTTTTATATAAATTGATTCTGGCAAATAAATGAAGATCAAAGTTCAAAACAATGATGAAGTGATTGAGTCAAAAGAATTAGTTAGGACTTCCTCATTTATATAAATATGTATACAAATATACAATTTCACCTTAAACAAGTTCTCATACATTTTTAAATCGCCTGAAAAATAAATGTTCTTACAAGTGAGTCTTTAACGCGTACGTTAAAGATAATTTAAAAAATATTCGACTTATGTTTTATATAATATGGTATAACTAAATGGTTATGGTCATGGGCGGGATTTGGCGGGAGTCATTGGGGGGGCAAATACCGGGGGGTCTGGGGGGTATGGAATACCCCCCAGCACAAGGGGGGGTCCGGGGGACCTCCCCCGGAAAATTTTGAGATTTTTATTGCCTTCAACTCAATTTTAGGGCTGTTTTTAGGCTAAATTAAAAAGTAAATTTTGTTGGGATTTAAACGTTAAAACGTCATTTTAACTCCCAATTGATGTAAACCTAAAATTGATCTAAAATGGTCCAATAACAATGTTTTTAAATGTTAAAAAATAGTATTAACTTATTTAACCATTAACACATTTTTATTGGACCATTTGATTAATTAATTTTAAGTTTAAATACATCTCCACTAAGAACAGCTTATAAGAAGAACATCTGAATTGATGCTTAAAAAACCCCTGTACAGATAGAGTGTAAGTGAAGTGTATTTATTGTAGCATAAATAATCTGTTTGGAGTAATTTGGAGTAAATCATAACTACGATTTTTGAAAATGTCAACTTCAAAATATTTTCCATGATAGCTAGACTAAAATTATTTTTTCGATACACTAACTTGGTTAAAAATGTATACCAGTAGAATATTGGGGGGGCAAGTGCCCCCCCTTGCCCCCCCAGATCCCGCCAATGGTTATGGTATAACTAAACATAAACGAGGCAAACAGTCACATGACCCACCTATAAAAGTAAGTCTCTCTCAATCAATTCTAAAATACCACATTACAACAACTGTTGTCAGTGAGCCTACACTAGTGTTTTCAAGAAGATCAAGAAAAGATGAATCATTACAGATCAGTGATCATAGGTTATGGTAAAGGTTTAAGACATAAAGAACCTTTCCAACTGTTTATTAACCATGTTTTGGCCAACAGCCCAAAGGCTGGTGGAACCTCTAGAGGTTTTACTAAGTAAAACGAGGAGTGAGGTGGTTAACTATTGACTTCCTTACCGAGTACAAAAGTAGCCTAGACTCATCAGCATGCCAGGCCCTCCGAAAAGCATCTACTTTGCACCCTGCAAATGACAGCTTCACTTCATTCACCACAGGGTCAGACTGTACAATAAAGTTTATTACTTTTAGAGGAGATAACTCTGACTAGTGTATTTTATACCTCTGCCTCTTCTGTTATTAAATAGTTTAGTAATATAATTGGCTACCACGTGATAAGAAACAGAACTATTTGTTATAGCCCTGGAACTAGCAGATCGAGTACAAATAATTTAACACTCCACTTTCCTGTTATGGGTATATTATTAACCTTAACAGGACCTAAAACTTAACTCTTTCAGTACCAATGTCCGAAAAACAGGACGTCGATATCTTTTACATAGTGATAACATCTGGTTTACTGGACGCCCGTAAGCTAAGGATAAAGTGCCAATGTCCGGATAATCAAACATTTCTAAAAGATACTTTTAAACAAAATTAATGTAATAATATATTTTGAAACCGCCTCCATGGCGTAATGACTAGCGCGTTAGCCTACAAAGCGAAAGGTCCCATGTTCGGTACCCGGCTAGGGTCTGAAAATTTTAACATTAAAACCACCGGTAAGGTACCAAAATCCACAGTAGTTGCTAACGACCAAGGCGTCGATGTGACTTTAAATAAACTAAAAAAACAATATTTTAAATATTTTTAGAGTTAAAACGATTATTTTTATGAACACAATAAAAATGAATTTTTAATAGAAAATTTTATTTTTGTGTAACGTTGAAATTTTGGTCAGCAGTGACAGAGTTACGCCTTCAAGTTTTCGAAATAAGGGCTGGTACTTTGTGCACACCCTTCAAATTAAATGACACTTTAGATAAAACTTTAGATAAAAATAAATTTTAAATATTGTTTCGGTACTGAAAGGGTTAACTTATAAATTTATGTTTTATGATAATCAAGTATTTTTCTTTTAAGATACAATATTGTCCACTTCATTTAAGACTAAGAATCTTTCGCTTTTGCCTTTATTCAGTAATATAATAATAATATTGATTTATTCGTTATAAAAGTAGGGTTTCATATTGTAGATTTTATACAACTACACGAGGAAACAAAATACTTAATTTAAAAACGGTTTGAATTCAGTTTACAATGTGATTAATACGTATAATAAAACTCTCCAACCAATAATATAAGATATGGTTTCAATTAAATATTCAAGAAAATTTATCCGGTTACTGTAATTTTGTTATTTTATCAGAAAACACTACAACTCCAGCTTTCCAAACACTCGAGAAAATAATTTTATATTTTACATTACTAAGCCTCGGTAACAACTTATTTCTTGATGACTCTTCTGGAGGCTATCGTTTAATTACATCTTAAAATACAGTTTAAAACAAGCATTTTTATTCACCAAATAACAATTGTTAAATTTTCATCGTTATTTTCAACGGTTGTTTAAAGTATATTAAAGTTGCTATCTCATTTCCTAATTGCAGTAGACTAACACCGTCTTTATTGTATGTCTTAAGTACCATAAAACCGCTTTATGATTGCTTTATTTTGTTTTATATAATGGAGTTTCCTAGAGTACTCTTTTAGCTTTAATATGTTTTGACATGAGATTTAGGTTTTAACTCTTTTTTATGATGTAAAATAAGGTGTGTAGAAATTAAAAAAATATAATATTAGGTTACACCATGTAACATTTTCTTTAGTAATAAGTAATAATTCCATTCGATATAACATTATCTTTTTGAGCATGTTTATTTACTTTTAAACAATTATCACAATTACTTACATGAATAAAACACAATATTGTTAACACAATATGAATAAACACAATAACACACAATAACTCAATGTGTGTGTGTGTGTGTGTGTGTGTGTGTGTGTGTGTGTGTGTGTGTGACAGTAATTTTCTGTCACCGATTGAATTTTGCCGATCAGTCATTGTTATTATTTAATGTTTTTAATTTTTGTAAGTAATTAATTCATTGTTGTTATTTTTGTTGATTTTTTTTTGTAATTATGTATCAGCAGTTTATTGGAAACTGTTATAATTTGATTGTAATAACTGGTCGCTAATGACTGCATTGTTGATGCGACCTTAAATAAATAACTTAAAACAAAAACACAATATTTTCATTAACGCAGTATATTTATTCATATTTAGTTCAGTGTCCTTTCATTTTTCTACAAACCGAAATCCATCACTTTCTCAGTTGAGTCTGGTTTTTGTTTTCATACCGGTATCCCACGAAGAGGTTGCTATTTTTTAATTAATATGACGGACGTATCGCACGCTCTAAAGACTGGAAACTTTTCAGTTATACAAAACAGATATGTAAAAAGTACCCTCGAGTTTCATTTGCTTTTGATTAATCAAAAAAATGTGGCTAAAATAATTTTATTTTAGAAAAAAACATTGACTTAACCCTTTCAGTGAAATTTATAAAGAAGTAGTCTAAATTTACCAACATAAAATTATAGAAGATCAAATGATTTTGGATTAGAAAATAGGAAGTATACAATTCTCTTTTAATTGAAAATAACACCATTCAATACAGAAGAAAAAACTGCACAAATCTCATCCATTTTTGTATAATAATAATAAATATATTTATATTTTACCACTTTTTGATGCTTGATGAGTAAAATTTATTAAAATAGTGAAATTTTAACGTATAATTAAGCATTTTTACTGTAAAAAATTCAAATATAGCGGCAAAATTAAAAGTTTTATAAGAAAGTGAGGTTATGTCGGTAGATTATATAAAAGGGCTTATAACTAATTCCACAGTGATTTGCGGGCAAAAATAAGTTCATATTCGGATTCAGCATACAAAAAAGTATCGATTCCAAATACGGTTTTTTCAAATCGGTTTAGTGTCCTATCTAAATAAACAAAAAAACTAACCTTAAAAAAATAACCTAATTTTAATTATGAGTGAAATGGTGCAAAATGAAAACCAACCTTAGTTTGGCTTAACAATATGGAAAATCACTCTTCGACGCTAAACAAGGCTCTGTAGAGAAATATTCTTAAAAAAAAGTTGTAAATCTTTTAATTTCCTATAAATTTGAATATATACACTTTTGGCATTAAATGCAACTAAGACCGAAATCTTAAAACTATTTTTTTACAGTTTTCATGAAAAGAAAACAGAAAACCACTAATTACCGCTACCCTTATAAAACCCTTATACAAAGAAATGTTTAAAATAAACGATGTAGGTTTTTTATATGTTCTACAACTTTGATTGTATACACTTTTGCCCTACAATGTATATTAAGGCCCCAATCTTTAAAAAAACATTTTTTTCTACGATAGCACAGCCTCCCTAAGAATTTCAGCAAACATGGCGCCAACTCCTATGTAGAGCATAAAAAATGTAGTAAATGAGGAAATTTTTTAAAAAAGTCGTAAGAGCCGTTTTTGAAAAAACCGCAGAAAAGTGAAAAGTTACACGAATAAACTACTATTTCCGGTTGACCGATTTTGATAAAAATGTTCGTGTAGGGTCCTCTATTGGCACCTAACTTAACCCTTTATAGGGCAGTACGACGGGGGAAATATGTGTTGTAAAATATTAAATTTTGCTTCACATGGACTTGAATAATGTATTTCCAGTGCCAAAACAAGAAGATATTTCTTTTTTTTTATGTTAAGTCCTGGTAAGCATACTTTATGGAACGATTATTGAAATGGGAATCACATATTAATGTTTAGTGGTAAGAATGCTTATTAAAACAACTTGTAGTACTATATAACAAAACAATGTGTAGAATAACTCATCTTAACTTTATATTAGCATGATGCTTAGTAAAAAGCCCTGTAAAAAACTTAAATTTTTAAGCACTAAACAAAAGTAACAAGAAAACAACACGGTAGCGTACGCTGGTATGAATCTTTACCACATTCGTGTAACTCACGAAGCAAAAGCAAATAGTCGCTGCACACTAATTTCAATACGTGGATAGCCAAATCACCAGAGAACATCTATTACACCATGAAAAGGCAATAAGGTTCAGTTGCATAGCTTATTCTTAAAGAAACTCAACCTTATTACCAGTAGTAAGTATATTTACCAAAGACCGATAAAGGGTTAAATTTCAAGTTTCAATTTCGTACGATAATTTTGTTCACACACACACATACACGCACGCACGCACACAAACACACACCACGCAAGCGCGCGCGCATACACACACACACACATACCAAACATCAGACACGGTGAAAACTCGATTTCGAAAAATTGACATGGAAACAATACTATCCTTCCTATATATTTATATAGGCAAGAAAAAGTAATACAATATAATAGTTAATCGATGCGTTTACGTTTGTTTTAGGGTGAATCTAAAAAAAAGACTGTAAAACAAGACAATTTTTTCTAATTTCCCTAAACGCAACAGTTCGATACACACAATTTTTTGTTATTTTTCAACTTTATTTCTCTTGTGGTTTTCTGTTTTATCTCTATTCCAACTGGTTTATGATATTAACATCTAAAATTAACGTATTGTTCGAGAAAAAACCAATAATTTTAAAACCACGAATTTGTATCATATATATCTGAAGTTTCAGTTATTTATCGTATGGACATTACATAAATTTGATTTATACTCACCGTTAATATTCTTTTTTATGGCCTATTTTAGTTATATACTTTTTAATATCATTCCAACAAAAGGGTTATGGTCATTTCGAGTGTTGTATTCTACAGAATACACAAAGTTTAAATTTCAACAAAATAATTTCTAAGAATAGTTTAATAATAATAATTCTAATATTGAACAATTTTGGAGTTGTATCACGATGCGTCATGCAATTCTAGAATAATAAAATTTAAACTTTTTAAGATAGAATTTTCTTTAACCCTTCTGCTACGGCGTGTTTCCCGTCATATAGTGAATGTTCAAATGTCCAAACAAGCTTCCAAATAAATTCATTTATCTAAGGCCATTACCGATAGAAAATTGTGAAAAAATTATAGGCATTTTATACAATACGTACGGTTATTTTAATTTTAAAAACATAAAAATCGGTTGCGTTTTTTGCTAGCTACAGCGGGCGAAACACTTTCGCGCGTAAAAATTTGTAGGTTACTTTATATTTTTGGCTGTAACGTGCTAAAATTAAAGTTTATCATGAAATTGTACCGAACATAATTTGAAGAAGACATTTTCGTGAATTAAATCATGTTTTACAATGTAATTCAGAGTAACATTATCTCTAATAATTGCAGATTGAAATTTGCAACGCGCTAAGTGGAAACAGATTCTGTAATATTCGAAGTGTTGCATTGTCAAACTCCTGTCATTCCCCGCCCGCTTGTTCACAACACGTATGTGAATAGTATTGACATTGAACTCATATACAGTTGCAAATACACATACAAAATTACGTAGTAGTGGTAAAAGGATAGGGTTTTTATTAGGCCATGAAACAGGCCATGAAATAGGTAGCTTTGACGAAGAAAGATTGTATACTCTCAGAATTTCCGCAAACCACGCCAACCACGCACGTAGGACAAAAAGGTTTAATTTTATAGTATCTGCGCATTATTCTGATTTAGTAGGTAGTTCTACGAACCTTATAGATGAAATAATCCATAAGTTACATCGTTTTGAAGATAGGACGACTTGAAAAGTAACTTAACAACTTACAACCATCGTTTCAACCTTGCTACCAATACATTTGCACTGTGTTTTATACAAAATTATAGAGTCATTTAAGGCGAGTAATTTGATATATGAAACAAACAAATTGCTTCATAAATACGTTTGCTATAGGCTTTTAAAGCTGGAAGTACCAGTGTAACTGAGATTGCCTCCCGTAGCAGAAGGGTAAAATTATTTCCGGCTTTCTCACAGGAGGAAATACATACTGAAGTGAAAAAAAATTTTTAATAAATAAAAACCTCCTTTAAACTATAGAACAACGGAAATTCACAGTAATTATATAACGTTGTTATATTACCACATTAGATAACAAATTTGAAAAAGTAACAAAAAAATTCACAGTAAATTCAGAATTAATTGCAGCGGTAATAATAACAATTAAATAAACGAATAACATTATTTATTTATACAATAAAAACTGAAAGATGAATTTTAGAGAGTTTTTCATTTCATAGGAATACGTTCAAAAAACAAATATTTTACTTATAATAACAAACCTGGCACACGGTTGATTTTATAAACGAAAGAAACAAATGTATTTTGTAGGTTAAATATACAAAAGAATGGAGTAGTTTTTTTTATTCGTTTATACAAAGATATTTCTTGCTCAATAAACATCCACCTACAGTGTCCAGTTACATTTTGTAAGCAGGTTATTTAAATAATATCAAACAATACTGTTCGTTGTAAGTCCAAAGTATAAATAAGCCTTTGGTAAATAAGTCTTTATTACAGAGACACAATGAAAACAAACATAAATTATACTTTTTGCTTAGAAAAACATAAAATAACAATAATTTTTTGTGTTAGTAAAACTTTACCATTGTGTCCTTTCAAAGGTTAATGTTTTACTTTCTGTTGCCCTATATAAACTTACAGAGAAGAAAAGCATTGTTTTCATGTCGATTATTTGAAATCGAGTTTTCACCGGATATAGATAAATGTTTTCAGACCTCCTGAACTCAAAAAACGTTTTTACCGATTGGTCTGTGTGGGCGGGTGCGGATCCGTGCGCGAGTACGCGAACCCGTGTGTGAGTGTTTGTGTAAGTGTGCGTGTGTGTGCGCGTGTGAGAGAGAGAAAAGAGAGAGAATGAGTAAAAGAAGAAGATGAAGGGGTGAGAGGAAAGAAAGGTGGTTGGGAAAGATGGGAGAGGGGAAGGGACGGGCAGCGATTGAGAGAGAGAGAGAGAGAGATAGAGAGGGAGAGGGGGAGAGGGAATTAGGGGACAAAATGAGGAGTGAGAGAGGGATATCGTACAAGGTAGAAACTTGGGATTTGAGTTAGGTACCTTTTAGCCTACTTAAGTTAGTTGTTGTTGGTATGTTAAATTAAATTAAGCAGTGCCAATTAAAAATATATTTTTCACTTCTGTTTTGCAATTGCGGCTAATGCAGACGGTGAGAATAGATGAAGATGAGTGATGAAAAAATGCCAGACCTAACTGGGAATCAAACCCGGAACTCCGGTTTAGTAGCCAGTTGCGCTATAAATTAAATATAGGTTATATTGTTTGTTATCTACACTGACAAGAGAAAATCATGTGAGTGTTTCACACCAGATTTTTTTAAATTGTTTTTTCTTTTAATACAGTAAACAAAGCCTGCCTCAGGCTTAGACCTGTTCCAAAAAAAGCAATACATATTCAAATAAACAAAAACAACACTTTATTACAGTACATAATGTATTAGAATAGAAAATAATTTGTTTAGAAAGATTGCGCAATACAAAAGCACACTTATTTTTAAAAATTCAATTCAACAAGATATGTTTTAAAAATAAATTAAAAAATATATAAAGTACTGTATTTTTAAATTCTGTAAAAAATGGAAAAAATTATACGTGGATATAATTCAACTCGCGTTATATCCGAAAGCGCGGTATAACCGACAGCGTTATAACCGGGGACCAATGTAATGATTAATTTAAAAAAATATATAGTCTAGATATTCGCTTGAAAACATAATTTCAATAACAGTTTCTTTAAATAAATTAATCCACAAGTCATTTTTTTAAGTTTAAAATTGCGGTCAGTAAACACAAGAAAAACAAATAAGATCACGTTTTTTATAATTCAAAAATCAATACCTCAAAAACGGCGGGTTATAAGTAACTGTTTAGTTAGACGACTTATTAACTTTACTTCCACATTTCCATTTAAAGTTACTTAAAAATCTATCTTCATGAAAACCGAACGAACAGGCTTAATGAAGAATGGGTAATGAATAAGTACAAAATGAGGAATAATAGGATGAGTTTTAGGAAAAGGACGGAATGAAAAGTTTCTAAAAGTTTAAAAAGAGACTTTTAATATAACATGTTTTAACACTAAAACTGTGTACATATAACCTCAAATAACGTTTCGTTGTTAATATGTATTGTGAAATTGGTGTTTCTATTTTCTTCTTCTAAATAGATCACAAATTGTTCTCTTAAAAAACTGCCGTTGCTCATACGCGTAAATACGTTCATTTTTTTAATGCAATCATGAATAGTATGTATTTTAATTCACAATGTAAATGAAGGAGTTCATAAAAAATTAAATATTTAAATTTAGATCACTATTTTAACGTTCCTGGTTTAAATCCTTTTAAGGTTTAATCCTTTAAGGTTAAAATTTTACAAGACGGTGACAGTTCCAGCCTTAACATATTGCAGTGAAGCGTGGATGATGAGGAAAACGGAAGAACGAAACATTTAAACTGCAGAAATGAAATTCTTATGGTCTTTCAAGGGTTGTACAATACTAAACAGGATCAGGCTATCTCAATGCCGGCCGCATTGGCGTAGTTGGTAACATGCTCACCTCTCGTCATGCAGTCTTGGGTTCGAATCCCATTCAGGCACGGCATATTTCCATACGTTACAAAAAATCATTTCTTTTGACGGAGGTTTGTGATAACAGCAATTTACCAGAGTTGTAGCTGACCTGCAGTATTGTAGTCGCCACTCTAACAAGAAAAAAAGAAGAAGAAGAATATTTAAAAGAACTCGCGTGATAAAGAAGGCATATAACAGCAAGTTCTGAAAAGTTATATTTCAAGAGATATAGTAGTAGTGTTTGTTGATTTTAAGAAAGTTTTCATCCTTCACCGTCTGCATAAGCAATAAGCAAAACAGTCGGACGTTAAACCAAAGGTTTAGAAATAAACCAAGATCAGAAATGAAGATATAAGACAAGAATTGGGAATTTTTCCACTAAACGTGAAAATAAAATTAGTATCGTGCCCAATGGGTCGACTATTTAAAAAGAATGCCAGAAAGTCGCTTGCCTAGTGTAGCGAGAAGATACAAACCAGTGGGAAGTAGAGATATTGGCAGGCCGAAGTAAAGATGGGTGCCGGAACAGGTAGAAATTCCTAACCCGCGAAGAGAAGTACAAGAATTAATTAAAGTTTAAATAATACTTTATTTTTAATGTCAAGTCTGAAGTATCTGGGTTTTCTCTAACCTCTATGTGGAACCTCTCCGTGGAAGGTGTAGCACATACTTTTTATTAATAAGATAAATTCTGTACATACGCTATGTTACCTTTTCTGTGAAGTCGTTTGTCGTGTTCTTTAATTATATTAAAAATACAGAACAAAATATTATGTACCATAAAAGATATCCTTACTAAGTAACAAACAGCACAATACAAAACGACTTACTTCTACTATACGTCAAAGACCTACAAAAATACATATAATTATTCATTTCACGCTCGATTTCAAACACACAAAAATCCGTTTTTATAAAACATACATTCGTGATACATATCAGATAATTCGCGGAGGAGGCTAAAACGCGCGCCAATGGCCGAGAGAAATTCTCCAAAGAAATTATTGTGGTTCCTGCGGCGGAGTCACCACCTACAAGTCTGTACAAGTAATTAATTCAACCCCTTAACCTTCAAATTTAGTACTTGTTATTCTATTAACAGATTGTCAATAATTAAAATAATATAAAAATTAATAAAATCTAAATAAAAATCATGAACAATCTGTAATTACTTGTAATCAAATTAAAATCTCTTAACTTGTTTTGTCTCGAATTCAACCAGCACGAATATAAGTTTAACAGAATAAATAAAAATATTGTTTCAACAAAACACGACAGGACTTTTGAATTCAAAATTACATTGACGTATCATTCATTCCCTTAAAAACCGTGTAGTATTCAATTCAAGTTAATTAAAATTTGAAAAAATAAATATTCGCGCAATAACAAACCGAACTCGAGATAATTATTTTTTTTAAAAGTCTGTAACAAAATATTACAGTATTACAAAAATATTTCGGATTTAATTAATATACCGGGTGTCCCACGAAGAGGTAGGTAGCTATTTTTGAATTAAAGCGAATGGATGGATATACATTGAACTTTCGGCCACGTAGACGATGGATGTCTAAATTTTTCCAGTGAAATTATTCAATATATTTAAAATTTTTAATATTTTCTTATTTCGATTGAATAACGACGTCTTTATATTGTTTAACGTATTTTTTTGGCCATTTATTAAAATTTCCATAATTTTAAAAGTGATTTTGTTTTAAATTAATATAAATTTGAAGAGTTTTACTTTTAATATGCCGGACGTATCGCACACTCTACAGACTGGAAACTTTACAGTTATAATAAATAGATATGTAAGAAAGTTCCCTGTGAGTTTCATTTGCTTATGATTAATCAAAACAAAATGGTGGAAAGTAATTTTATTTGCATAATCATTTAAAATTGGTGATTTGTTACAATGTTACTTAAATAATAAAATGAAAAAAATATGAAAGTAATAAATTATTAATGAACACAATTTGTTTCACTAACCTTTATTCGAACTGATGTCCATCAATAGCTATGCACTGATAGCAACGAAATAAAAATGAGTCATAAGCGTTTTTGAAAAATTGCCGACGTATCAACAACAGTTCCTCTTCAATCAGCCTCATTAATTCATCGTCTGTTGCAATGGTGCGAGAATAAACTTTTTCCTTCAAAAAGCCTCATAGAAAAAATCGCTAACAGACAAGTCTGGCGATCTTGGAGGCCAGTCCATAAGGCCGCTGCCACGACCTACCCAACGGTTAGGAAGATGTTAGTTTAAAATCACTTTGGTCTCGTTAGCATAAGTGGAGGAGCTTCATCATGCTGGAAAAAACCGTCCTGCATCTCCGCCTCAGAAAGATGAGGAACTACGAGATTAGTTAAAATTGATGCGTATGTGTCTCCAGCCATTGTCTGATGGAATATCTCATACGATAAAACACCATCCTTGGTGACAGCAACCGAAACTGTTATACCCTTTGATTTGAAGTGGTTTTATCCACAAAATTATTGTTCATTTTTTATATTATTTTCTTATTCTTCCATTTTGTTTTGATTAATAATAAGCAAATGAAACTCGAAGGTACATTTTTACATATCTATTTATTATAACTGTAAAGTTTCCAGCCTGTAGATTATGCGATACGTTCGGCATATAATTAAAAAAATAGCAACCTCTTCGTGGGACACCCGGTAAATTCAAAAGCGGATTGATAGGCCTATTATAGTACACACAAGGGGAAAGAAAGTAAATTAGAATATTTACTAGAAAACTTTGGTTAGTAATAGAAATTCAATTAAGTATTGTATAGAAAAAACAGAAAAACTGTTTGATTTAGAAGTATACAAAATATAAGTCTACTTACATCAGTACAATCTGGTTAGTTGGTTTGTTTACAACAAATTCTGAAAAAAAAACAAAGAAGTTTCTTTTATTTTAAATTACCAAAATAAGTCTTAGTAGATTATAAAAAATAAAAAAATCAGTTCGGCAAAATAATTGTAATGGGGTGGGGTACAAAATATAGTCATGCGATTATCAAATTTGTTTCTCGTTACTATTTAAATCACAATCGATGAGCAACCTGCTTCTGAGTTAATACCATTGACCATATTCGTATATTAATGAAGCCATAATTTCCTTCCAATTTTAAACAAACGAAATTTGCAGTAGTATTATTACCTTCTCTTGCCTATATGAATACATAGAAGAAAAGTATTGTTTTCATATAAATTTTTCGAAATCGAGTTTTCACCAAAAATACACGTTTTCAGACCCTATGAAGCCAAAAAAACAAGTTTTTAGCGATTGGTCTGTGCGCGCGCGCGCGCGTGTGTGAACAAAATACCTACAGAATGGAATACCGTATGAAGTTGAAACTTAAAAGTTCAGTTAGATACCACTAGAGGACCTTACATGAACATTTTCATCAAAATCGGTCAACCGAAAGTAGTAGCTTATTCGCGTAATTTTTCACTATTTTGTAATTTTTTCAAAAAGGTTGTACAATTTCTTTTTAAATCACCTCATTTACTAAATTTTTTATGTTCTACATAATTGGGTAGGCGCCATTATCTGCTGAAATTCTTGGAAAGGCCGTTTACTGGCAAAAAATGTTTTTTTTTAAGATTGTGGCCATTATATGCGTTTTAGGGCAAAAATGTATATACGTAATAAAAGTTGTAGACAATTTAAAAATCTGCAAGTTTTACTTAAATATTTCTTTGTATAACGCTTAGTTTAGCGGTAATTTGTAATTTTCTATTTTTTCATAAAAATCTGTAAAACAATGGATTTTTAAGATTTCGGCCTTAGTATGCATTACAATAAAAGTTTATAATCAAATTTATAGAAAATTTAAAGATCTACAACTTTTATGCTAAGCATTTTTCTCTGCAGAACCCATTTTAGCGTGAAAGAGTGGTTTTCCGTATTTTGCATCATTCACTCATGATTAAAATAAGGTTATGTATTTTGAGGAAAGTTGTTTTTTGTTAATCTAATGTACTGGTAACGCGCTATAGACTAAGTTGACGATTGCGCCTATCATGCAGAGGACAGTATACTATCTATCCTACTTACATCGGCCAACACGAAAGCATAAGACATGTATCAAGTGTGTAACTCAAAATGTAACCACCACAAACACCTAAGTAATAAAATTCAGTTCATGACCCGTCACACTAAATAAAAAAGGAGTAATGTAATTATCTAAAAGTGAATTGTTTAAAACTCAATTGCAATTTAACATAATTTTACTGAAAATAATGAAATATTAAAACCCTAAATATACAATAACATTTTGAAATTACTGTAAACTATTATTACTCACAATAATAAGCTCGTATCGATGTAACTCACGGACTAACTAGTCTATCACTACAAATGTCAGAGTGCAGTAATTCAGTTTACTGCTGATGACAAAAAGGATACTAAATATAGCTTAGGCCTAGTATTATGGCTTATTTAGAATGAATGGTTATTATTGAGGATAATAATTATCCTCAATAATAACTTAACAAATATTGTTAAGAATCAATAAATAATACAATGGGATGTTTATAAAACGGCGTAGTTGTAAACATAATAAATCAATGTAAGAGTAAAACTACAACATGATGTCATGTTAGAGCTGTCGCTATGATGTATTTAGAAAAGCACATATAGTAGCACTTCCACCCCCGGCATAGTCCAGTCTTACTCTCGCTGACACGATCGTCAACTTATATTGCGTCAACTTATATTATACTAATGTTAGATTATATTTTTCATTATTTGCAATGGCAAGAGAAAGTCGTGTGAGCGTTCACACCAGACTTTATAAAAGCTATTTTTGGTTACTTTTAATTTAATAAAACAGTAATAACTGAAATTGGCTCAACCAATCGTTTTGGATAACCGGAATTTAAGTATATTTAACTGACTTTACACAACAAATACAAATTCTTGGTAGAAAAAGCAGACAATGAAACCTTTCAGAATTCTAGGTAGTTCTAATTTAATTAATTGTTAAGTTAATTTTAGTTGATACTTCATTTTATTTTTTATTTATAAATATGAAAGGTTATGATATTTAATGTTAGCGAACGATGGATGCGTGGGAAGCCACTTCCTTGTAATGGTACACGCGAATCATAATCCAATATCCATTCAAAGAACTTTCCAGGAATTTGAGAAAAAAACAATTTATTTGTGAAATATTTAATACCTTGATCGTAAATTACATTTTGGACTTCATTAAATTCATTTCATATCATTTTAATGTTTTTAATTAAGTTTTCCTTTAATTTAAGCCTACTCGAGATAAATAAGGAAAATATAAAGTATTCTTGCAAGTTCATCAACACAAAAAAACAATCCTTTAATAAAAATTTCGATTTTTCGGTCATTTACTTAGAATACCGGACAATCGAGTAACTAAACAACTCATTGCTATAATTAACTCGTAGAAAAATCCTCCAAGGTGGTTGGCCTAAGTAAAGCAAGATATGCAAGATTTAACATTGCAGAACAAGATGTTTTAGAAAAATCTGAACGGCTTAAGTTGGTTAAAGATAAATGCACAAGATTCTCCGAAAAAACTCGAGCTTCGTTGTCAATGATTTGTACAGATAAAATCAGATAGATCAGATCCCAAAATATGACGAATTTTTGGGAAATTGTAAGAATCCTAAAACCAAGCCAAGAAGGATTTCAAAAATTTGTTTCAAGTGGCCCAATGAGGCCGTAAATGCAAAAAAAAGAAAAAACAATCTGATGTGAAACACTCACACAACTTTCTCTTGCCAATGCAAATAATTTACAATATAACCTAACATTAGTAATAAAACATTAAAAATAAACAAAAAACTAACCTCAAAAAACATAACCTTATTTTAATCATGAGTGAAAGACGCAATATGAAAATCAACCTCTGTTTAGCTTAAAAATACGGAAAATCACTCTTTCACGTTAAACTAGGCTCAGCAGAGAAAAATGTTTTAAATTAAGGTTGTAGATTTTTTAATTTCCTATAAAATTTATTCCATACACTTTTGTCGTAAAATGCATACTAAGGCTGAAATCTTAAAAAAATCCAGTTTTTTACACAGTTTCGTCAGGAAAAAGAAAGAAAATCGCTACTTACCGCTAAACTAAGCGTTATACAAAAACTTTTTGTTAAATAAAAGTTGTAGGATTTTCAGTTGTCTACAACTTTTATTATACATTTTTGCGCTAAAATGCATATTAAAGTCGCAATGTTAAAAAACATTTTTTTACGAGAAAACAGCCTCCGCAAAAATGTCAGCAGACATGGCAGCTACCCTATCTCGTAGAGCATAAAAAATTTAGCATAAAAAAATGAGGCGATTTCTTTTAAAAAATCGTAGAAACCGTTTTTGAGGAAATCGCAAAAAGTGAAAAATGACACGAATAAACTACTACTTCCGGTTGATAGATTTTGCTGAAAATATTTGTGTCAGGTCCTCTAGTGGTATCTAACTTATGTTTCAAGATTCAACTTCGTACGATGTTCCGTTCTTGAGATATTTTGTTCACACACACACGCGCGCGCGTGCACACGCACACACACACACACACAGACCAATCGCTAAAAACATGTTTTTTGGGTTCAGGTGGTTTGAAAATGTGTAGATCCGGTGAAAACTCGATTTCGAAAAATCGACATGAAAACAATACTTTCCTTTCTATAATATTGATATAGGCAAGAGAAAGTAATAATATATTTTTTTAAATTTCTTAATTAAGTTAAGATAATTGCACAAATTACAAAATTAATTTAAAATTATTTTCCAGTTAATTTATTTTAGAAGGTGGTTTGTTAGGGGGGGGGGGAGAAAAGAAATATAAAGTTTTCAAATAAAATCACATGAAGTTTGAAAGACTTTTTAGATTTGATTAAATTTGAACAAGTACACGAATGAATTTTCCTTTTTATACTTTTGTGGGTTTTAAGGCATTCAATTTAACGGCAACAAAGGAATAAATTTAATTTTGGTCTAATTTTGTCAACGGCCTTTTTACCGTAAAAAGTAATCTAACTAAACAACTTCATTATAAAATAACATATTATTAAGAATATATGAAAAGAAAAATAAGGAACTTTGTTATATTCTAAATTTATGAATTCATTAATAAAAAATATATATATGACATTAGTAATTTTTAGAAATACGCAATGCAGAATTTAATTTATTATTTTCGTATTTCACTTTTATCTTGTATATCATAAAATAAATTTAAATTTTACTTACGTTTATAACGACTGCAATTAACGTATTTCGTAAATTAAATACAGAAACGAGTATTGCATTGCATTAATTTCTGTAATACCGATTATTCTTGTATTGCATGTCATGTCATTTGTCTGAAACAACATAATGCAGTATTTTGATACTACAAGTGTATGAGACGGTAAATAATCTTAACAATCTATCCGTTTCATTACAGTCTTAATTGAGAAACTGGAAATTACTTAGTAGTTAATTCAAAGTACAAGTTATATTAAATTTTCAGCATCCCTTGATATTGAGTGTGATAACAAACTAAAATTCATTCCACGGTTGATGGCTCTGCTGTTTTACGCGTTTAGATCAATCAGAACGTTTGCCAGCGTTGTCGGATAATACGAATGTTTCACCCTGACAAACATGACGCGTGCATGCGTATAAGTGCCGCAGTAGTTCACTCGTGTCTTGTATCTCGTACACACATCGATTATACGAGACTGACGTTGTAATAAATTGTATATTTTATTCATAATCACTTATTGTCACCTTCAATATACACTCCTTCTCTATCCCTACAAGCCTCCATGCGAATTTTCCATTTTTGGAAATAGTGCTGGAAGTCATCTTCTGTTAGCTCCTTCAGGACACGTGCCGCTTTCTCTTTTACAGCTTCCACAGACTCAAATCTTGTCCCTTTTAATGCATATTTCACCTTAAGGAACAAGTAGAAGATAACATATGATGAAACGTGGTTTCTACTTATGATCCGAAAACGAAGCGCCAATCCATGCACTGGAAGAGCCGAACTTCACCGAGAGCCAAAAAATCTCGAATGAGCAAGTCAAAATTTAAAGTAATGATGATTGTTTTTTTATCCATAGGATTGTGTACCTTCCTGACAGTCAAACAATTAATCAATATTACTACCTTGAGGTACTTTCTAAACTACGTCAAAGAGTAAGGAAATAACGCCCCGAAATGTGGAAGGACAAATCATGGATTCTCCACCAAGGCAATGCACCAGCTCATTCCGTGTTATCTGTCAAGAGGTTCCTAGCCAAGTACAGTATTTCAATGTTAGAACAACCACCTTATTCATCAGATCTTGCACCATGTGACTTCTACCTGATCCCTAAGGTGAAATCTGCATTAAAAAGGAACAAGATTTGAGTCTGTGGAAGCTGTAAAAGAGAAAACGGCAAGTGTCCTGAAGGAGCTGACAGAAAATGACTTCCAGAACTGTTTCCAACAATGGAAAATTCGCGTGGGGCGTAAAAGGGATAGAGAAGAAGTGTATATTGAAGGTGACAATAAGTGATTATGTATAAAATTATAATTACATTTTTTACAACGTCAGTCTCGTTATTTAATACCCACACCTCGTAGAGCTCGTTAACATGCAATACCTTATAATATAATCAGCTGGTTGTATGTTCATAGGTTATAAATTGTTATTGAACTGTTATTAAATTACAAATCCCATACGTAAATTGCGAAATAACTATACAAGACGATGCACGTGATATTTGAATTACATGACAACCCTCTCATACAAAACATCTACACTAAGGAGATACCGAGTACTGTGCATGGAAATTTAAAACGCCTCTGGCCAAGAGATCTTCTTGGCCAATTGTAGGACTGTCGTGGTGACTGAAAGCTCCAGCAAGTAGTATGAGTTTTGAAACCTTTAGCGTGATACTTAGAAATTTTTGTAATAGGTACTGTAATAACAGATACTAAATTTTTGATTAAAAATCTAGGGTGAGACATTCACACAACTTTCTCTTGCCTTCTATTTTAAGTGTGAAAGGGTCGGTTTACGATCTAGGTGCCACAGAGCCGTAGACATATTATGAAATGTTATAATTTATTACATTGGTAAGTTGTAAAAATAAGATGCACCATTACAAATGGATTGTTTTAAAATCAGCGGTAAGAGACCAATAATATTATAATTTACATACGAAAACCTGATATTTCATGAATATTAATAACGTTTCAAATTAGTAACTGAAGAATGTGTTTTGGAAAATGTCTATTTTATTAAAATGATGACGAAGAAGAGTTATTTGGGGGAAAGAGATAGAAAATGGCTAATGTGAAGGGACGTAATCTGACGAGTAACTATTAAATCTGATAATAACAGGGACGTGCTTTATAAAGGTATTGACAATTTGAAACCTAAATGCAAATTATTCATCCAAAGCCACTCTAATATCCACTGAATGGTGGAAATGTGGGAGGATGACTAAAAATCAGTTAGGAAATGGAGTATATTTTGATGAAGTCGAAAATGTGAAAGTTATCGGTTTAAATTAAACAAAAGAGATCTTTGAAGCATATTGATTTCTTGGTACTTCCGATTAAATTATTATTCCCACGCACGAAACCAATGTAAAACCAAGTACTCTGAAAAAGTATGAATAAAATTTGACACAGGTATCCCAGATAAAGAATTAGTAGGTAAGTTAGACAAACAAGTCTTCAGTCCAAACAATCTTCCAAAATAAATATATATCATATCACAGAATTTAAAAAATTTACTTAAAACAAAATAACTAACAAGCTAAGTGAATGAAGGTGCTATGTAAATTTTTTTCAACTTAGTTTTTCTGATATGTGAGGATGTCAAAATTCATATATATGTATAATAAATATACGAGACGTATCTACACGTCGGTTGAGAGAGCTGTATTTATTAAACCATTAATCCCATTTATGGTATAGGCTTTGTTTACTACGGTTTACAATTTTACCAAAAATTATTTTAAACTTCTTGGAACTTACATCAGTTGGTTTTTCTTATGAAACGATACAAAAAAACCAAAAATAAAATTTATTTCACAATCAATAATAAACTAAATAAATCCATAACTAAATAAAACCACTGAAACTCTTCAAAAAGTAGACAGAAGAATACTAAAAACAGCCATTAATTTTAAGCATCAAAATCATAGTAAATGATGGATAATCCCTAACTACAAAGTCTATAAAGAAACTGAGTCAACACCAGAATCGACACCAAAAGAAAAATTACGTTGTCATGAAACAGGTTACCTTTTCAGTCACCTCTGCACACTACCAGATACAAGACTTACTAAGCATCTCCTAAGTTACTAACTCAAAAATAAGACCCAAAATAAATAGCTCCAGGAAATAAAGTTTGATATGAAAGACTAAATCATAACTGAGGAAACGATTCAAAACTTAGAAGAAAGGAAAAGTTTTAAAAGATTGTAAGCTTTGCCGACTCCCCTTCAAGAAAAGAAAACAACTTAGCAATATCGTAACAGAGAAAATGAAGGCCGCCAGATCAAAAATTATGAAACTGGTATAGGAGCGAAAGAAACAACAGCAAGCTCACTCCCTTGCTTGTTCTTAAAAGACATGAACTTGGACCCAAGTGCTCTAATTGGGATGACTGAAAACTAAAAAATTTAGCTATTTCAAAAATGTACGAGGTGTGGCTATTAAATAACGAGGCTGACGTTGTAAAACATTTTATTTTTATTTTAAACATAATCACTTATTGTCACCTTCAATATACACTTCTTCTCTATCCCTTTTACGCCCCACGCGAATTTTCCATTGTTGGAAACAGTTCTGGAAGTCATTTTCTGTCAGCTCCTTCAGGACACTTGCCGCTTTCTCTTTTACAGCTTCCACAGACTCAAATCTTGTTCCTTTTTAATGCAGATTTCACCTTAGGGATCAGGTAGAAGTCACATGGTGCAAGATCTGATGAATAAGGTGGTTGTTCTAACACTGAGATGCTGTACTTGGCTAGGAACCTCTTGACAGATAACGCGGAATGAGCTGGCGCATTGCCTTGGTGGAGAATCCATGATTTGTCCTTCCACATTTTCGGGGCGTTATTTCCTTACTCTTTGACGTAGTTTAGAAAGTACCTCAAGGTAGTAATATTGATTAATTGTTTGACTGTCAGGAACCCAGTGAAGGTACACAATCCTATGGATAAAAAAACAATCATCATTACTTTAAATTTTGACTTGCTCATTCGAGCTTTTTTGGCTCTCGGTGAAGTTCGGCTCTTCCAGTGCATGGATTGGCGCTTCGTTAGTAAAACATTTGCGAGCTTCATTTAAAACATTTTTTGAGCGGCACGTGTCCTGAAGGAGCTGACAGAACATGACTTTCAGTAATGTTTCCAGTAATGGAAAATTCGCACGGAGCGTTGTAGGGATAGAGATGGAGTATATATTGAAGGTGACAGTAAGTGATTATGTATAAATAAAAATAAATTTTTTACAACGTCAGTCTCGTTATTTAATAGCCACGCCTCGTATATTAAAAAACCCTTGCCTTGAAATCGATTTTACAATAATTAATAGAACAATATGGTGAAAAAGTACATTATTTTTGTTTAAATTCGCATTTGATACTCCTATATAATTGTATAAGAATGAAAGGTTATGGAACAGCGGAAATGTTCTTACGAGATCAAATTATGGCACCCTAACCTGGAATAAAACAAATAAACCTTAGGCTTAGCTGTTGGTTGTATTATCTACAATACCATCTAGACGGCCATTAATTTTTTGCAGTATTATATAAATACTTTAACATTAATTTATTACTTGTATGTACATTTTTTTAGGTTTCTTGATACAACTTTAATCAACTAGCAACTCATAAACTGTTTCTGTATAAAATTTCGATCTCTTAAGAGAAAGTTAGTAAAATGTGTAGCTCAAAAAAGGGAAAACTTTTATAAAATTTTTATTTCACGCTTCTTATCAGAAATGTTTCTTTTTGCTTTGCTGAAAATATGGTAACTGAAGGGGAATCTTTAACAAAACTTCTTTTTAAAAGACTAACGAAAAGAAGAAATTTACAAAGTGTTAAAATATACTGAAATAAGAAAAAGAATAATCAAACTTATATTTTCTTATTGTAATCAAAACTTTTTCGGGTGTTAAGTTTTATATTTTATAAAAGTTTTTACCAAAGGTTCAAAAATAAAAATGTTTTAACCGAGAAATGAAGTAACTTGTTTTTTTTATTGGGTTCACTGCTTCAAAAGATAAAATAGTTATAATATTGTAATAAAAGTATTATGAAAATTTTGTGCTTATCAAGTTTAAAGTTGATTGAATTTGGATGAATACTCGATCCAATTATGATGGAATCACCCCCATTCTTGTATGGTAAGGGGTTTTATGGACAAAGATTTTATTTCTATTCAATTTATTGAAATTAGCTTTGAAATAAGTACTCAACTATCTACTGAGTTCTACCCTGTTATCTTGCATCTAACCTAGAAAATGATAGGGCAGAATGTGTACCTATATACATGGCAATATGCATAGAATCTTTCACTACATACCATGTTACGAGGAGTAAGGTAAACAGGGTGATACAAAATTTCATGATAATCTCTCGGAATTTAATTCTAGAGTTAAAAATTAAAAAAAATTCATATAAACATAAAACCAACCGGGTTGGTCTAGCGGTAAATTCATCGCTGTGTGTCAGCTGCCTAACAGCTGATTTTTGGAGATGAAGGTTCCTATTTCAAATCCTAGTAAAAAGAGTTTCTATTATAAGGATTTGATACTAGCTAGATAGTGGTTATCGTTGTACTTTGATAGTTAGGGTTCAATTAAAAATACTTTCTTAGAAATTTTTGGCCATAGTTTGTACAAAACTATATATCATATGATACATATCATACATATCCTTATCTCTTTGGATCATGAGGTTGCTTTTTGTTCTTGAATTTAAGAGAATGCAATGTAGAAACATAGCGATGAAAATAAATACAAAGATATAGGTCGGAAATTGCCCATAAAAGGCAGAAGGAGTGTTTAATTATTTGCACTCGATTTGCTAGTTCCAGGGCTAGAAAAATAGTTCTGTTTCTTATCACATGGTCAGCCAATTATATGACTGAAGCATTTAAGAAAAGAGGAGGTAGAGGTGTAAAATAAACTAGTCAGAGCTATCTCCTCTGAGAGTAATTAATTTTATTATACAGCCAGACCCTGTGATGAATGAAGTAAAGTTGTCATTTGCAGGAAGGCACGTAGACGTTTTTCAGAGCGTCTGGTATGCTGATAAACATACTTTTCCACTCAGTGAGAAGGCATGGTAAACAACTTCACCCCTCATTTTAGGTAGTAAAACCTCTAGAGGTACAAACCAGTCTTTCAGTTGATGACCTAAACCAAGTCGGAAAACGTGGCATCATCTAGTTACAGCTAGCGAAATGTTTTGCCCATATTTCAGCTACCTCGGTTAAATGAAGCCATACTGCAATTAATAGGGCCATAAAATGAGTAAATTTATTAGTTTTGTACGGTTTATGATTTGGAACATTAAACAAAACTTCTCAGAACTGTGATTTACTAGTTTTAAAGATATAAAACAAAAAATATAAGGTATTGTTTTCATGTCAATTTTTCGAAATCGAGTTTTCACCGGATCTACACTTTTCAGACCTCCTGAACCCAAAATACATGTTTTTAGGGATTGGTGGATGTGTGTGTGTGTGTGTGTGTGTGTGTGTGTGTGTGTGTGTGCGTGTGTGTGTATGTGTGTGTATGTGTGTGTGCGTGCATTGTACGAACTTTAAACTTAAAACTTAAGTTACGCATGACTAGAGGACTCGACACGAACATTTTCATCAAAATCGGTGAACCGGAAGTAGTAGTTTATTCGTGTCATTTTGACGTTTTTGCGATTTTCTCAAAAATGGCTGCTACGTTTTTTTTAAAAATCGCCTTGTTTACTACATTTTTTATGCTCTACAAGATAGTGTAGGCGCCATGTCTGCTGTAATTCTTGGGAAGAATGTTCTCTCTTAAAAAAACAATTTTTTTAGATTTCTGCCTTAATATGCATTTTGGCGCAATAATGTACATGATAAAAGTTGTAGACAATTATAAACCTACAACTTCTATTTATAACACTTTTTGGTATATCGCTTAGTTTAACGGTAATTCGCGATTATCTGTTTTTTCTTCACGAAAATGTGTAAAAAATTGATTTTGATTTCAGTCTTAGTATGCATATAACGACAAAGTGTATACAAAAAAATTTGTAAGAAATTTAAAGATCGACAACGTTTTTGAGCATTTTTATATACAGAGCCAAGTTTAGCGTGAAAGAGAGATTTTCCGTATTATCAAGCCAAACTGGAGTTGATTTTCATTTTGCAATGAGGTTATGTTTTCTGAGATTAATTTTTTTATTTATTTATAATATTTTTAAATTAATGTTAGGTTATGTTGGTCATTATTTGCATTGGCAAGAGAAAGTTGTGTGTGTTTCACACCAGATTTTTATTTTTAGAATCAGATTTCGATAGAACTTGCAGTCTAAAATCCCATAATAATATAGATACTAGTAAAAACTAGCACATGCGCAATAAACAATTTTTTCCAGTTTCCATAGTAATAGTAAAACGATGATAATCAGAATCAATTTTCCTTTTCTCTGAAAGTAATGAACGTGACTTACGCGCACGATGCAATGAATGAAATGAAAGGACTATACCAATTATATTTTAAGTGTAGTGGTTAAGTGCTTATTTCATTGGGTATGGTATTCGTATTGAT
This sequence comes from Catonia carolina, assembly GCA_035578175.1. Classification (NCBI taxonomy): domain Eukaryota; kingdom Metazoa; phylum Arthropoda; class Insecta; order Hemiptera; family Achilidae; genus Catonia; species Catonia carolina. The sequence goes on from JAQMRL010000005.1 coordinate 40,691,679, forward strand.
TTTCCACGTTTCTTTTATTCAAAGAAAAACAGGGTGGGGAAGATCTTACTTACAATTCACTTACTGAAGAAAATCTCTTGGAAATTGTAAAAATTATTATTGGTCCTGAAGTAGACAAACCACACTAGTGCATTATGTTAATTTTGCACACTCACGATAATAATCCTAATGGTATAGTCTATCATCAACTTTTCTCGTGCTCAGAAACCTTAAAGTAAAATTTATTTCTGATAAGGTTTAACTATATTATTAAATTTTTAAAAACTGTGAAATGTTAGTTCATTTAAACTAATTTTACTATTTTAATGTACAGGGTTATTACAAATGATGGACCCAATTTAATAAATTCATATTTATTTAAGTATAAATGCAAAATGAACAATTCACATACCAATGGAAAGAGGAAGTTTCGAAGTTTATTTTACACATTTACAAATGTTCGATGTGTCCTCCTTGTGCAGCACGGCAAACCTCTAAACGATATCCAAACTCGTTCCACATATGTGCAAGCGTATCTTCCGTTACTGAGTGCACCGCAGCAGTGATACGGTTCTGCAGGTCGGCCAGATTTGTTGGTAGAGGTGGGATGAGAACTCTTTCCTTAACGTAACCCCATAAGATATAGTCACATGGGGTGAGATCAGGAGATCTCGGTGGCCAGAAGTTTAGAGCCAGGTCTTGATTTCCTTCCTATCCGTCCGATCTAGCGCTGAGGAAGGGTTTCTGCAACTACAGCCGCCAACTTGCGCGCATGTACAGGTTAAGAATGTGTAAAAAAACTTTGAAACTTCCTCTTTCCATTGGTATGTGAATTGTTTATTTTGCATTTATACTTAAATAAATATGAATTTTTTAAATTGGGTCCATCATTTATAATAACCCGTATTCTAAATTTTGGTTATTTTACATTAAATTTATTTTCATAAACTTTTATATTTAAGACAATATTTATCGTAATCCAACCACAATAATATTTTCAATCAAAACCAATATCAAATTGAATTTTATTACTTTATTGAATTTAGGGCATTGTTAGAAGAAAAAATAATTATATGAGACATTATAGTCACTAACGTGATTCAATATTTACGATGAAAGCTAATACAGAATCATAAGTTAACTTTAAATCAAAATTAATTACTGTAATTTAACAAAAAACACCTACACTCATTCAGTACAAAATTCCAAAGAAGATTTTAATCACAAATAAATCATCTCGCTATGTCACTTTCAGATAATTCAAACGACACTTACCAACTGAAACGAAGATACTCTATGAAATTATTTTAAAATGACAATACAACATATAAAATAAATTTACGAAGTTCCTTCATTTCTTCGGTCATGCCATGTAAAAAGCAAACATCTGCTTATAATTCTGCATAAGAATAGATTGTCGTTTTTGCTGTATTTAAAAAAAATATCAAGATTGAATAAATTTGAAAATGAGTAAAAAAGTATACTCGATAAAAATTGTAGCTTCCACCCGCCTTTTCATATAAAATTGTGGGCGGTTTCTATCTAAAAAGAGATATGATAAAATTAATATTATTCATTATCATCAACCATTCCTTTGGGTCAAATTTTGGCTACTCACTCTGTCCTATTTTGAGCTCTTTGCATCATGATAGCAGACATTCTCTTGACATCGTATGCCCAATGTGTGGAAAGTCTTCCTTAGCTGTGCATTTCTGGCTTGCAAGTCGTTTATTTAATCATCTCCCATCCTACATTATAGGCACATATCATTCCCAATTATATTTTAACAGTACAGTCTGTGTAATGATGTCAACGACACCTGTTCTTCGACGTAGAATTTTGTTAGTAATATGGTTTCGTAATGACACGTACTGGATCTACTATCAAATAATAAAAATATTGCATATTAATTCCATTGGTTCAGAATTTAAATTATTTGATATTTTTCCACAATAACCGCATTAGTAATATCACTAAAAACTGGAAAAGGAAAAATGCAGTGTTATGAAAATACATTCTTTAAGAATATTTTACCGATATTTTTCCAATAAAATTTTTAATTTTTATTCCAGGTGGAAACGTGAGTGCATTTATACTGACCTACTAGTTTTAAAGTTTTGAAACCCGCTGTAATTATAATAACAAAACGACTGATACATTTTATTTGTCTTTGATTTTGATTACAATATTTTACACTGAGCTGGACATTTTCCGTATGTGATGTAATACATTTAACGAGCGGTGAAGAATTTTAGTGGCAGGTGAAGAGGTACCTATACTATTTTTCAAAGCTGATGAGCTCTGAACGTAGGCATTGCCCCCTACACACTTCATAGCTAGCCAATGACTTCCCAGCAACGTTGCAATTACTTGTTCTCGTAACTCTGTTTTATATTTCTTCAACCATTTTTTGGTCTTTCAACAACAATTATAACTTCATTCAAAAATAAATCTTTATAATGCATCCTGCAGTTTTAAATATTTCTATTTCATATAATGAATTAATACAATAATAATTTCACTAACCTTCTTTTTAAACTGCGTCACCTTTATTTTAATTTTTACTTACACGTGTTTCGGTGGATCCACCATCATCAGAGTAAATAACATATAATTGAAACTAAAAACATTATTTATTAAAAATCTATAGAAGATGATACATCTTCAGTCACTTGTATAAAACTGTGACTTGTATAAAACTGTGACAGTTTTATACAAGTGACTGAAGATGTATCATCTTCTATAGATTTTTAATAAATAATGTTTTTAGTTTCAATTATATGTTATTTACTCTGATGATGGTGGATCCACCGAAACACGTGTAAGTAAAAATTAAAATAAAGGTGACGCAGTTTAAAAAGAAGGTTAGTGAAATTATTGTATTAATTCATTATATGAAATAGAAACAATTATAACCTATGAATGTACAACCATTTGATTATATTATAAAGTACTGCACGTTAACGCGCTCTATAATCGATGTATTCAGTACGAGATGCAAGACACGAGTGAGCTACTACGGCTCTTGTACGCATGCGCGCGTCATTTTTATGAAGCTGATACATTCCTACAATCTAACAACGCTGGCTAACGTTCTAACTGGTCTAAACACGATAAACAGCACAGCTAATCAACCGTGAAAAGCATTATAGTAGTACATTCTCTGTTTTAAACAAAGGGTGTTGCCCGTTATTCAGACCAAGAAGTTATTGCTTACATAAAACGAGCTACAAAACACATTTAAAAAATTTTGAGAAAGGCCTGGTTCAATTAAGTTACCCTCTTCCGCCGCTCCAAAAAGTTGGACACCATAAAATCAGATTTTCTACTAGAGAGATTTGTAAATTAAAATTTTGGAACGGGTATTCAATTTTGATTGAGGGTTAATGTAGCAGAAGAGTAGCTTTTGGTAGCGATTAAATTTGAACGTTTTGTACGCAGACCAAAGATATTGCAAGAACCTCGCCTTGGGGATGTGAACATTATTTAACACACAGATGGACAAGTTTGACATCGTAAAGTGAACGTAATTTATGTTGATATTTGGTTTGCATTAATGCGCTAGCGGGTAAGCCAGTCCTGTAGTAGAAATAGATATAGCTGCGCCAACCTGGGAGCTTCATTTTCCTTAACAAAATTTTCCGTGTCATCGTAATGTTATAGCACTAAAAAAATCATAAAAAAATATGAAAATCACGATTTTTTTAATGAAGTAGACGTTAAAAAAATAATTTAGAAACTGTTTAATTTTAGAATTGTCAGAACATACAATTTGAATATTACTGTTCGGTATCAATAAAAAATTAATATTTATACAGATTTAAATTACATTTTAAAACTTTACAGTAATTAATTAATATGTACAAAGAGTAATTTAATCCGAACTGAAATAGAACTTCAATTGTAGCGTAAATTTAATTTGCTTTAATGTAGTGACGTCGTTGCTTAGTAGCTTGATAAAAATTTTAGATCTTAATTAAATCAGTACAAAATAATTATTCCCCTCTTAGAAGAATTGTTGCGTATTTAATCCAGAGTACTTTTTAATGGGGTAATTAATTTTAAATGACTAATGAATTGAATGAGTAATATATAACTACAGGATAATTTTTTTAGTTTTATTGTTCAGTTTCAAAAAGGATTCACATACAAATTATTTCTATCTGCATTGTTTAATTAATGTAAGAGCAGTAAGATTCATTATTGTAAAGTAAGAAGATATCAAGCTCTGAACAACATTTTATTTTACTTAATTTTTACTTTCTATTGCCTATATAAATACATAGGAAGGAAAGTATTGTTTTTATGTCGATTTTTCGAAATCGAGTTATCACCGGATCTACACGTTTTTAGACCCCCTGAACGCAAAAAAAACGTGTCTTTAGCGATGGTTGGTCTGTGTGTGTGTGTGTGTTTGTTTGTGTGTGCGCGTGCGCGCGCGCGCGTGTGTGTGTGTGTGTGAACAAAATATCTCAAGAATGGAACATCTTACGAACTTGATACTTGAAATTTAAGTTAGATACCACAAGAGGACACGACTCGAACATTTTGATCGAAATCGGTACACCAGATATAGTAGTTTATTCGTATCATTTTCTCTTTTTAGCGATTTCCTCAAAAACGGCTCCTACGATTTTTTTTAAATCGCCTCATTTACTAAATTTTTTATGTTCTACAACATAGGGTAGGCGTAATGTCTGCGAAATTCTTAAAGAGATTGTTTTCTCGTTAAAAAATTGTTTCTTCAAGGTTGTGACTTTAATATGCATTATATCGCAAAAATATATTAATAAAAGTTGTAGAAAATTTAAAATGCTACAACTTTTATTTCAAAACTTTTTTTGTATAACGCTTAGTTTAGCGGTAATTAGCAATTTTCTGTTTATTTTTCTCATGAAAACGTATAAAATTCGTGAGAAAGAAAATTGTAAAATATCTCAATCCCTGCTTTACTTAGAAAAACCTTTGGTGATCAAACTAGTGTTTTGCCTGTTATCTGGAAAAAGCCAAAATCAAACAAATTCAGATAACATTTGTTATCAACAACGGGAGAGCTACAGGGGAAGGACATTGTTAAAAAAAGTATCTTGATCACACGTTCTCTTGAAATTATATTGCAATAATAAATATCTACATATTTAAAAAAATTGTTACAACGCTAGTTACAGAATTAATACTACAATTCAAGAATTTTTTTTTTTTTTTGGTTTAACGTCCGACTGTTTTGCAAATTGCTGCTAACGCAGACGGTGAAGGATGAAATGAATTTCAAGAAGGTAAGGAGTTTTTTCTAAGAAAAACCTTTGGTGATCAAACTAGTGTTTTACCTGTTATCTAAAAAAAAACCAAAATCAAACAAATTCAGATAACATTTGTTATCAACAACGGGAGAGCTACAGGGGAAGGACATTGTTTAAAAAAGTATCTTGATCACACGTTCTCTTGAAATTATATTGCAATAATAAATATCTACATATTTAAAAAATTGTTACAACGCTTGTTACAGAATTAATACTACAATTCAAGAAGGTAAGGAGTTTTTTCTTTTGGGGACTGAAGATGTAGATACCTTTTTTCAAGTACTTAAATAAAATAATTATTCGAAAAGTACTAAATACGGTTACTTTGTATCATTATATTTTCCTTTCAAAGACAAAATTGTTTTTAGTTTAACCTCCCATTGCACGTTTATTGAGATGTTTTAAGTTGGTCGGCCGCGGGTCTCTTTCGCTCTGAGCGTAAATTCAAAACATCAAGGATATCACCTTCTCACACAGGTCATACCTCGAGATGGCAACCATTATTGTGTATAAAAAATAATAATAAACAAAAATTAAATAAATAAATTTAAAAAAATAACAGTTAACAGTTTCCTTTTTTAATACAATACCTGAACGAATATAATAATAGAATAAAATAAAAATAACAGTTAACAGTTTCCTTTTTTAATACAATACCTGAACGAATATAATAATAGAATAAATCAAAAATGTTTAATATAATAATATAATAACTGAAAAATGTTTTTTGAAAAAAACCTTTACTCATAAAGAGAGTTCCTGTTTCGAAGATAAAAGGCATCCATAAAAGGGCGTTATTCAGGTAGAATTTATGTGTATAATTAAGAATGATGAAGCTAAATTTGGATTAGGAAAGGAATAATTGGTAGAAATTACATAAGAGAGAAGAGATGGAAAGATATAATGATCGAGGGATAGATGAGGAAGGAACAAGGAAACGTTTGCGGAAATCCTTAAACCAGACCTGCCATTTATTTAACCCTTATTCAAACCCGTTTGTTTTCATCTATGGTTTAACACAAGAGATTATAGGTTAGTAAAATTATAAATCACAATTCTTTAATTTTATTCAGTGACTTCTTGCTAATTGCATTTTTTAGAATTAATTTTGAATTTCCCTAACTGTATTTATCAATGTAATATCAGGAAATAAAGTGAAATTTCTTTAATTTATGAATTATAGAATTTAATTTGTATTGAGAAAATGATAATGAAAAAAATCTGCTGTGAAACACACACAACGTTCTCTTGTCAATGCAAATAATTAACAATATAACCTATAATTAGTAATAAAACATTAGAAAAAACAAAAAACTAACCTCAACATAAACTAATTTTTATCATGAGTGAAAGACGCAAAATGAAAATTAACCTCAGTTTGTTTTCAAAATACGGAAAATCACTCTTTCACGCTAAACTAGGCTCAGTAAATTTGATTATACACTTTTGTCATAAATTCATGCTAAGGCTGAAATAAAGTTTTTTACACATTTTTGTGAAAAAAAATAGCACTAATTACCGCTAAACTAAGCGTTATACAAAAAAATAGTTGAAATAAAAGTTGTAGGATTTTAAATTCTCTACAAATTTGATTATACACTTTTGCGCTAAAATGCATATGGAAGTCGCAATCTTAAAAAAAATTCTTTTTTTTCTACAAGAGAACAGTTTTTCCAAGAATTTCAGCAGATTTGGCCCCTACGATATCTTGTAGAGCATACAAAATTTAGTAAATTTTGTTGAATTCTTTGCACAATATAAAAAAGGAAAACCTAATTGGAATCCGTGATCGAATGTGCAGTTTTTAAAAAATACGAGTAAATCATTAGAGATTATTTTGTGTTTTATATCTGACTGTTTTGCATTGCTGGTAATGTAGACGGTGAGAAGGATGATACATGAAGATGAGTGATGAAAAATGCCAAAACTGACCGGAAATCAAACCCGGTACCCCGGCATACAAACCAGTTGTGCTAACCTCTACCCCAACTGACCGGTTAATCATGCAAGAAAGGAAGGTATATACTTGAAAGGTTCATTAGTATGAACCCTAGAAAAAGGGGTTGATATGAACGTTATATCAATTATGAGTCAATAACAAAGAGATAAAGTCTACTTAAAAGTTGATTTTTATCTTAAAAAATGATCATAATAATTTCAATAGAATATAAGGGGTTGCTGTTTAATCGATTATTTTTAGTTTCCTTTAATATAGTTACAAGATATTATCAGTAAAATAATTGGCCAGTTTTCTTTTTACAGAATAAATTCCTCTGGTTTTAAGGATTTGACAGAAAGAGAAAAATTGCTTTCTAATAATTGAAAGAAAAGAGATTAGAAAACAGAATTAATAAAACGTGGGAAGCAAAGTTAATGGAAAAGACTTCTATCAGGAAGTGATAAAAATAAATTAGTTATATTCCGATATTGATAAAGATTGTCAGATTTAGGTCAATTCTTGACAACATAAGAAACTGTCAAGTAATCGATATGAAACTTACATTATCTGGAAGATAGTTTCTCAAAATTATGTATTTTTTGGCGTAGATTTTTTTAAACTTAAATAAATTCTCAAACACTTACAAGATCACTTCGTATCCTTTAAAATTTTATAAAATTATCGCTAATCTTAACCACATTCATTTACTTTTGAAAAGTAAGTGTTTTAAAAGTTGTAGAGAATTTAAAAATCCACAACTGTTATTATAAATATTTAATATTAAAAATATTTAAAATTTGAATATAAATAAATATTTTAATAAAATATTTAAAATATTTCTTTGTATAACGCTTAGTTTAGCGGTAATTTCTGATTTTGTTTCTTTTTTCATTAAACTAAAAAAATGAATTTTTAAGATTTTGACCTTAAAATGCATTTTACGACAAAAGTGTACTTTTAAAATTATAGAAAATTACAAGATTTACAACTTTTGTTTTAAACATTTTTCTCTACAGAGCCTAGTTTAGCGTGAAAAAGTAATTTTCCATATTATTAAGCAAATAGAAGAGAATCTCTTCTATTTACCGTGGGTAATATTGTTCATTATTTGCATTGGCAAGAGAAAGTTGTGTTAACGTTTCACACCAGATTTTTTTTATAAAATGGAGGCGATACAGAAAACCTAATTATTATTTAAGAAACCAGCAACCAAAGTTTTACCATACATTTCTGAAACTGTCTGCATAGTTTACCTAAATATTAATATAATATGTTTTTCTTGTTTTTAGGATTCAGTTCCGTGAACACCGTATTCTATTATTCAATATATTAATAAAAATTCATCTCCCTTAAAATGCTATACTTTAAAAATATTTTAGAATTATTAAACTTTATCTCTTAAAATTTATCCCAGTATTTCATAACTTGTTTTCTTTATTTAGACACATCCTAATACAGTATTACGTCACTCTCACAGTTTTATTTATTAAAGTGAATGGAAACTTTAAAGAAAGTACTATTTACATTTATATTATTTATAAAGCTAAAACATTGTACAAATTTTTTGCCGAGTTAAAAAATTTAAACAATAGATATTTAAAACAAATTCCCATAAAAATTATAAACTTCTTTAAGTAATCTTGTAGATGTATGAAGTAAAAGAAATATTTTAATATTTTTTCAAAAACCAAAGTCAATCATGTATCGTATTTATTTACAATATAAGATGAGCTAAGGCAGACAAAATTTTACTGTTTTTTTAACATTAACAATTAGTTCTATTTCAAAAGAAATTTGTGTATAAATCATATAAGAATATCCGATGAGGTACATCTGTTTAACAACAGTAAATAAAGAGTAAAAATGTTTATGACGAATAAATTTTGAAATTAAACACTAGGTTTGTTCTTCAAAGTAAGTAAATAGAAAATTTGTTGTGAACTGTTTACGATATATTGACAGAAATATTCTATTTAAAGTTCTATTATAAAAATACTTATGAATACATTGTCTAGACAAAAGTAATGGCATTCATGGAGAAGAAGCCAATCAGAAGCAAAATTGTTATATAGAATAATTTTTTGGAATACATATCCAACTTTCAGTATCTAGGTTGCAATATTATAAACTAACAGGATAAAAATGCACCGATTTCAGCAAATATGCGGAACTATCTACCGAACCTTAAAAAATAGCACCAGAAAAACTCGAGGGTGAGATTTTATAAAACAAATCGAATTGATAAAACTAATAGCAATGCCAACCCTACTCTATGGTTGTGAAACTTGGATGCTTTCAAAGCGAGAAGAGAGTAGATTGCAAGGACTGTGCGGTTCCAAGCTCCGTGAAGTTGCGGGGTGAAGGGTACGGGTGAGATATAGTGAATGAGTGACGCATGCTGGGAGAACGATTGTTGTATTACTCTGATTCAAAACATTCGTTTTCAAACTTTCCGTATTTAACATATTTGTTTGTATTTATTATATTTATTTATTTACATATTTTGATATAAATTGGTAAGTTAAATATTATGAATCCGACCAAGTTAATAACCCGGTAGGTATTTGTTAAATTAATGCGCCGGATGATAAGAAAATTTTTTTAGTCTAGTTAGTACACGCTACCACTACAAGTGCATCAGCTGTGAAACACTACTAACTCATTAATTTTCGCACTACTATAACAACACACTGCATTCCTTCCAACTACAAGGAGTTGGGACTCAAGCAATATCTGAAATGAAATTTTTTGACATACGTATGGGTGTAGTAGAGAAGATCGTTACAGGAATACCGAGATAAGGAAAGAACACATCTTCTTTATAAACGACAGGGTATCTCAGAACAGAATGCAGTGGTTGAAGCATGTAAATAGAATTAGGGAGGATAGGATATCTAAATAAATGCTAGGCTATAAACCGGAGGGAAAGAGAGAACGAGGACGCCCGAGAAAGATATGGGCACATTTGAGAGATTCGGAACAAGCAAGGATGCTTAATCCTTGAAAGGCAGAAGAAGATACATTGTGTAACGAAAAGTTTCTTTCGGAAAGTATCCTGGTTATTATTAGAGACAACATTAAATAATTATTAATATGGACAAATCATGGATAATCTTATAAATTATTGATGATTTTGAAAACAACATTTTATCTGAAACTCCTTCTGCAAGTAGTAATACTACTGCACGTTTTTAGGACGTTAACAATATTTCCACTTAGCAGTCGGTACGCAATTAATTGTCTGAACTAGCAATCTTTTTACATGTACTCTTTCTATGTAAGCAAATCAGTTATAATTTTGCAATACAGGTGGCACATTTAATTCCCTTCTCATGTTTTCATTCATTGTATGTCCGATCATGCAAATTTAGCTTTTGCTTGTTGGAACCTCATCTCTTTTGTGTGTATCAATTACCTCTTTTACTCCTACAATATCAGGTTTCCCATTTATATCCAGGTTTCCATTTATAAAAAACTTAAAAAAAATTATTTCAAAAAGTTGAATAATTTTGTTTGTATACCATGAAGTGCATTTATACATAAAAATAGTTTTTTATTTCTATTAATAAGTATTTCTTGGAATATGCTTTAGAATATTTATATTCCTTAATAAATTCTAAAAAATCTTTTCAGAATAATTGTAAAATCATATTTCTTTCCTTTCGAGCTACTTAAATCCTATTAGTAAAACACTTCAAAAAAAGTTCAAGATATTTACTATACAATATCTCATTATTTAATAAATGTTTTACATTAATAATTCATTATTTTTATACATAAAATTTTCTGTAGAATTTTATCATGTCTTTTCTAACTCTTTTACTTAGAAAAATAAATATCAAGTACGTAAATGAAATATAAAAACAATTTTTTTTTGTTTCTGTACAAAGTAATTGGATATTACAACTGGATATATCAACTGGAATTGCAGTATTTTAAAATAGAACTTTATGAATAAATTTTTAATAACAATTTGTTAGTTATCGCAACCAATAAAACAATAGTATAGTTCATTCAACCAAAGATGAAAGTAACAATGCGACTGTAAACGGGAACGCCAGTTCACAGGCTGCTGTATTCACAGCCTTAATGCGCATAACAGTCGGGGTAAAACCAAAATGAAATCTCCAGGTTTAGCCCCTCCGATCAAAAATCTCGGCTACGTGCCTGCATACATTTAAAAACATTATTTAATTCGTCTTACCAGATGAGAATTTAATTTATTATAGGCTACCGGGTGTTTCAAAACGTCGTAGCGCGTGCTCGCTTCATTTTCGTATTCTATTTACCAAAACAAACAAAATATTTCATATGGAAAATGTCGATTACCCCTCCTTTCTCATTCTATCCGCCATTTTGTACTTTTCAGGAAAATCATTAACCATTATATTACGTGAACGGATTGAAGTTTTTTTATAGAAATTTGGTACCAATATTTGCACCTATGTAGGCCTACTCTAAGAAATAAAGAAATCTCGTGTGAAACACTCTCTCAACTTTCTCTTAACAATGCAAATAATTAACAATATAACATAACACTAGTAATAAAACAATAGAAACAAACAAAAAACTAACCTCCATAAACATAACCTAATTTTAATCATGCGTGAAATACGCAAAATGAAAAACAACTTCAGTTTGGCTTAAAAATACGGAAAATCACTCTTTCACGCTAAACTAGGATCTTTAGAGAAAAATACTCTAAATAAAAGTAGAAGAATATGCATTTTAGCGCAAAAATGTATATTATAAAAGTTGTAAAGAATTTAAAAACCTGCAACTTTTATTTTAAATAAATCTTTGTATAACGCATAGTTTAGCGGTAATTAGCTATTTTCTGGTTTCTTCTCACGAGAACGTGTAAAAAAATCGATTTTTTTCCAAGATTTCAGCCTCAGTATGCATTTCACAACAAACGTGTCTATAATCAAATTTATAGGAAATTAAAATACTTACTACTTTTATTTACAGCATTTTTGTCTACAGAGCCTAGTTTAACGTGAATGAGTGATTTTGCGTATTTTAAAGCCAAACTAAGGTTGATTTTCATTTTGCGTTTTTCACTCATGATTAAAATAAGGTTATGTTATTTGAGGTTAGTTTTTTTGTTAATTTTTTAAATGTTTTAAATTATTAATAACGCACCGGGTTGGTCTAGAGGTAAAGTCATCGCCAAAATCATCTGTTTAACAGCTGATTTTCGGAGACGAAGGTTTCTGGTTCAAATCCTAGTAAAGGTAGTTACTTTTATTCGGAGTTGAATACTAGACAGTGGTTACCGGTATACTTTGATGGTTGGGGTTCAATTAACTATACTTTCTCAGGAATGGCTGGCCTGGGTCTGTACAAGACTACACCTCATTTACACATCATACACATCATCCTCATCTCATTGGGTCATGGGGTTGCTTATTGTTCTGAATTGAACAGATTGCAACGTACACACACTAGGGATTAAAAAAATATATATATTAATGGTAGGTTATATTGATCATTATTTGCATTGCCAAGAAAAAGTTGTGCAAGTGTTTCACACCAGATTTTTTAATTTTTTAGAGTACTAGTACAAAGGTGCAAATATTTGTACCAAATTCAATAAAAAAATTTAATCCTTTCACGTGATATAATGGGTTTCCTAACCATTTTACGCTACATCATCACCATACTTTTACCTCCACCACGATTACTAAATAGGTATCAAATTAAAATCTTCGCAAAATCTTCTTCGAACTACATGAATTTTATGTCAGTACATAATTCAAGAGAATTTATAGACATTTTTTACATTCGAAGCATTTTAAGACATTTTACATTTTTTCCAAACTCCACCCCTTTACAAAACATAAAATCGATAAAAAAATTCAAGACCAAATAAGTTTTTAATTATTGTAAGTTGTGTCACGTATTTTATTAGATTCTACTAAAAAAATTTTAGTTGGAGTAGAATTTATTTTATATCCATTAACTACGGAATTTCGTTCTTTACATTTTCTTTAAGAAAAATTCTAGTCAGGTTATCAATTGCTATTGTCTGAAATTTAATCCTGTATAAAGAATGGTTACCTTTTAAAATAATTCTCAGTATTATTTCCACATTAGCTTCATGATCAATCTTTGGTTACATCAAGAATTTAAAAATAAAAATGTTATTCGTGACACTTTCAACTTTATTTCATTTTTCTTTGTAGAATCTTTTTACTTTGTCAAGTTGACCCCCGTAGCTATTTTGTGTAATATTTCATTCTTCAGCTAGTCTTCTTTACCTCTTTTTTCCAACTTCTCTGTTGCCGTCATTCTTTCTTGGTCTTTCCTCTAGCTACGTCTCCCTCTCCCCCTCTCTATCTTAAACCAAGGTCTGGTTTCATATAACTTTTTCCTTTGACACTACCAAGAGTCCACATCGAATCGGCTTTTCCTTTCACTTGTATGAGAGATGCTTGACCCGCTTTATTTATCTCCAACGACCGTGTTTTTAATTATAACTGTAATAGTAGCTAAAACTGCACACATCTGATTTCAGCAAATCGTTCACCGTTTCTTAAAACTTACCAACTTGAACCTAGTCTTAGCGTCAAAAATAATTATCTTAGTTTGATAATTCTCATGATTAGGGTACATCGAAATTTATTTTCAAAGTATTTTTTATGGAGGCAAATTCCGTTTTGAATATTAATAAGTTGTGCTACTTATTGATATTAATATTTCAGCCACTGTAGCATTTTAATTTTTTGGAATAGTTTTAACAGAATTACTTAATTTTTATTGACTATTTAATGACAGAGTCATGTTATGTCTCCCCAAGAATTTCAGTAGACGTGGCGCCTACATAGAGCATAAAAAATTTAGTTAATGAGGCGATTTTTAAAAAATATCGTAGTAACTGTTTTTGAGAAAATCGCAAAAAAGTGAAAAAGACTCGAATAAACTAGTACTTCCGGTTTACCGGTTTTGATGAAAATGTCGGGTCTTCTAATAATATATCTAACTTAAGTTTCAACTCTGATGATGGTTGATTCGTATGATGATTCTTCGTGAGATATTCTGTTCTCACACAGTAACACATACACACGCACGCGCATGCACACCCAGACCAATCGCTAAAACATGTTTTTTTTTGGATTCAGGGGCTCTGAAAACGTGTATATCTGGTGAAAACTCGATTTCGAAAAATTGACGAAAACAGTACTTTTCTTCCTATGTATTCATATAGGCAAGTAAAAGTAAAAAAGTAAATTAGGTAGTCCTAAACATTTCAGTAGTACTTGGTAGGTATTTTCTTACTCTGTCAAAAATATTGCTTAGCCTATTGTTATTTTATAATGTGTTGATCAACATGATTCCATCCTTAGCTAAAGAAACTAAACTTTGATATTTGGTTGTTTTGAATAACTTTTTGGATAATTTTTTCCTTTTAAAATCTAACGTCATTTTCCGTTTTTTTTTCAAAATGAAGTGTAATTATCTCAGTTACTACTACTATAGATATTGCTTAAAATTTTCATCAATGATTTTTGAGTTAACTTTTTTCATAATTGCCTACTCTATGAATACGAAAATTGTGAGGTTTTCATTGAAATAAATATTCGTGGAATTATCTTAAACAGTTTCAGAGAGACTTTTGTATCTAAGTAAACTTTACAAGTTATAGGACGCTCCAGTCCTGGTAATTAAAAAAAATCTCACAACTTCCTCTTGCCAGTGCAAATAATTAACAATAACCTTAACATTAGTAATAAAACATTAGAAATAAACAACAAAACTAACCTCAAAAACATAGCCTTATTTTAATCATGAGTGAAATACATAAAATGAAAATCGAACTCAGTTTGGCTTAAAAATACAGAAAATCACTCTTTCACGCTAAACTGAACTCTGTAGCGAAAAATGCTTTAAATAAAAGTTGTAGATCTTTCTATTTCCTATAAAATTTACTATATACACTTTTGTCGTAAAATGCATTCTAAGGCCGAAATCTTAAAAAAATTGATTTTTCACACGTTTTCGTGAGAAAAAAATCAGAAAATCGCTAATTACTGCTAAACTAAGCGTTATACAAAAAAATGTTTGAAATAAAAGTTGTAGAATTTTAAATTCTCTACATTTTTTATTATATAAAGTTTTGCGCTAAATTGCATATTAAAGCCGTAATCTTAAAAAACTATGTTTTTACGTAAAAACAGCCTCACCAAGAATTTCAGCAAACATGACGCCTACCCTATCTTGTAGAGAATAAAAAATTGAGTAAACCAGGCGATTTTAAAAAAAATCGTAGGACCAGTTTTTGAGAAAATTGCAAAAAAGTGAAAAATTATACGAATAAACTACTACTTCCGGTTGACCGATTTTGATGAAAATGTTTGTGTCGGGTTCGGTAGTGGTATGTAACTTAAGTTTCAAGTTTGAAGTTCGTACGATGTTCCGTTCTTGAGATATTTTGTACACACACACACACACACACACACACACAGACCAATCGCTAAAAACATGTTTTTTAGGTTCAGGGGGTCTGAAAACGTATAGATCCGGTGAAAACTCGATTTCGAAAAATCGACATGAAACAATACTTTCCTTCCTATATATTCATATAGGCAAGAGAAAGTAAAAATTAGTAAAATATCTCTCTAAGTAATTAATGTATTTACTCCAATTGAAAAAAAAACAAATATAATAGGCCTTTATCTTTTTTAATAAATACTTAGTTAATAAATATTAAAAACAGTGATCGTTTAAAAATTTATCTAAAAACAAAACAACATCTCATTTGTTTTAGTAATAATTACACAACAATAACATCTTGTTTTAGAAAACGTGGAATTGAAATTGAAAGTGAATCAAAAGACAAGAGAAACAGTATATTGAAATTCAGTTTTGAAACAGAAAATGTAAAGAATGCTGTAAAGTTTAAGTTACACTTAATTTCCTAAAGGAAACTTATCTGAGACCAACAACTTCTAAAGTAAATTAACTTTGTACCTTTACTTGTCGTAAAGATCGGAAGGTAATAAATTTAAAACGGATCTAATTACTTTTTGTAACTTTGGGTATTGAATCCAATCATCAAAGTTAGGCAATCTTAGCTCTGATCAGCTAACAGCCTGAAGCTAAAATAGATAAATTTAAATTAGATATTTTTGATTGGATCTCTTTCTAAATCTGATTTAAAACTAAAGAAATTTTTTAAATTTATTTTTAATTTCTTATCTGACTCGGATGCGCATTAAACTCAAATTGTTTTGTAGATATTTCATTATATAAATATTATGAATGCTGTAAAGAGATTGTTCTTGTTGGTTCGTGTACTATGCTAACCTTCTGAAACAATTTGACTGAAAAAGGAAGAAATAATTTCTTCACTCATTTTCCTGCCCAATATGAATTTATAGGAAAGGATAGTATTGTTTTCATGTCGATATTTTGAAATTGAGTATTCACCGGAAATACACGTTTCCAGGCCTCCTGAATCTTTAGGTTTTTGTTTGAAACATGGTTTTAACAATTGGTGTGTGTGTGTGTGTGTATGTGTGTGTGTGTCTGTATGTGTGTGTGCGTGTGTACGTGCGTGTAGTGCGTGTAGTGTGTGTGTGTGTGTATGCGTGTGTGTGTGTGTGTGTGTGTTAACAAAATATATCTCAAGAACGGAATACGTACGAAGTTAGCCGTAAGTACGTGGATTATTCCAAAAAAGTTTCTATTTAACGAATTTTTTCGGAAGTCCCGTAATGATTCACTGTACGAGGTGTGGCTATTAAATTCCGAGACTGACGTTGTAAAAAATTTAATTTTAATTTTATACATAACCACTTATTGTCACCTTCAATATACACTTCTTTTCTATCCCTACAACGCTCCATTCAAATTTTCCATTGTTGGAAACAGTGCTGGAAGTCATCTTTTGTCAGCTCCTTCAGGACACGTGCCGCTCAAAAATGTTTGATATGAAGCTCGCAAAAATGTTTGTACTGACACTTTGTACGCGACTGAAAATAATCCAAATTTTTTGGGAACGGTAATAACATGTGATAAAACCTGATATTTTACTTATGTTCCGGAAACGAAGCGCCAATCCATGCAATGGAAGAGCCGAACTTCACCGAGAGCCAAAAAAGCTCGAATGAGCAAGTCAAAATTTAAAGCAATGATGATTGTTTTTTTATATCCATAGGATTGTGTACCTTCATTGGGTTCCTGAAGGTCAAACAATTAATCAATATTACTACCTTGAGGTACTTTCTAAACTACGTCAAAGAGTAAGGAAAAACGCCCCGAAATGTGGAAGGACAAATCATGGGTACTCCACCAAAACAATGCACCAGCTCATTCCGCGTTATCTGTCAAGAGGTTCCTAGCCAAGTACAGCATCTGAGTATTAGAATATCCACCTTATGCATCAGATCTTACACCATGTGACTTCTACCTGTTTCCTAAGGTGAACGCTTCATTAAAAGGGACAAGATTTGAGTCTATGGAAGCTGTAAAAGAGAAAGCGGCACGTGTCGCGAAGGAACTGACAGAAGATGACTTCCAGCAATGTTTCCAACAATGGAAAGTTCGCATGGACCGTTGTAGGGATAAAGAAGGAGTGTATATTGAAGGTGACAACAAATGATTTTGTATAATATTAAAATAATTTTGTTTACATCAGTCTCATTATTTAATAGCCACAACTCGTATAGGTAACCATTATAGCAATATAGGTATTAATCATAGGTAATATTCATATTGGCCAATCAATATTTTATGTTATTAACATATTAGGAAAAAGTTTTTTTACGCTGAATAAAACGGTAGTTTGCCGGTGCCGAACGATCGAGCGTTACCGAGATAGCAAGGGTTCAGAATATTGTTAATAAATTAAAATTAAAATAACGTACAAATTCGAAATTTTGTGAACGTTGTAAGAATATAATTTTCTATGTTTTGTTAAAATTTCAAACTTTTCGGTCGAATAGTTTTTGAGTTACACGCTTTTAAACGCATGAAATTAGTTGCGGTAGCAAAAAAAAACGGGTCTTTTTGTATTCTAACCTCAATTTTTTACGGCAATTTTTAAACATTATAAATAATATAGGACTATTATTGGTCAATACAGAATAAAATGAGCTGAATTTTGATGTAAATATGTTGAAGTCCGACTGATAATTTTGGAGATGCAAGGGTTCAAACTCGGGTGTCTATGATTATGAAACCGATAGTAGGTGTAGTACTACTAATTTAATTAATTATAATAAATAATAATAATTAAAAATTTAGGGTTTTTAATTTCCTATGACGTTGATTATTACACTTTTATCGTAAATTGCATACTAAGACTGCAATCTTAAAATTCCCATTTATTTATCGAACTTGATGACAATAAATATGTAACAGAAAATTATTACTAATCGCCGCTAAACTAAGCGTTGTACGAAACATTGCTTTTAATAAAAGTTGTAGATTTTTTAATGTTCTACAACTTTAATTAACTGACACTCAAGCAAGGCTTACAACCAGAAATAATTGATAACAGACTAGACGGAGTGATAATCACACGACTACGAATATTCGTCACTCTAAACTGACACAAAGTCACCTCATGACGAAGCACAAACCTAATAAATGTAGACACTGCAACACAAAATTAACTGTACAACATGTCTTTGTAAAATGCTCTACCTTGAATACCACTATACAGGGACAAAATGTTTCTTACCGGGCACTAACAACGATTGCGCTAATGACACAAACTACACAAAAACACTAAAATTTATAAAAAAATTTAAATACTCATAATTAATTGTAAAAAATAAAATTTATGTACAATACTGTAAAAAATAATAATCTAAATTTAAACACTCACACGACTTTCTCTTGCCAATGTACATAATGACAAACATAACCTCTGGTTTAATCATTAGTAAACAATGCAAAATGAAAAACATAACCTAATTTAATCATGAGTAAATGACGCAAAATGAAAGTCAACCTGTTCGACTTTAAAATACGGAAAATCAGTAATTGCCTCTAAACTAGGCTCTATAGAGAAAAATGCTTGAACTTAAAAATTTAGGGTTTTTAATTTCCTATGACGTTGATTATTACACTTTTATCGTAAATTGCATACTAAGACTGCAATCTTAAAATTCCCATTTATTTATCGAACTTGATGACAATAAATATGTAACAGAAAATTATTACTAATCGCCGCTAAACTAAGCGTTGTACGAAACATTGCTTTTAATAAAAGTTGTAGATTTTTTAATGTTCTACAACTTTAATTGTATGTACACTTTTGCTCTAAGATATACTTTTAGCAAAAGTGTACACTTTTAAGCAAAAGTGTATATTATACACTTTTTCTTAAATGCATATTAATGCCGCAATCTTAAAAATACATTTTTTTCTATGAAAGAACAGCCTCCCCAAGAATTTTAGCAGACATGACGCTTATTTTATCGTTTAGAACATAAAAAATTTCGGTAGTAAATGAGGCGATTTAAAAAAAAATTGTATTAGCCGTTTTTGAGAAATCGTAAAAGAGTGAAAAATTGCACGGATAAATTACTATTTTCGGTTGCCCTATTTAGATAAAAATATTTGTGTCGGGTCCGCTAAGGGTATCTAACTTAAGTTTTAAGTTTCAACTTCATATGTTATTTCGATCTTGAGATATTTTGTTCACATACACACAGACCAATAACTAAAACATGTTTTTTGAGTTCAGTGGGGCTAGAAACGTATAGGCTATATTATCCGGTAGGTGATAGGGGCTGTAGAAAAGAAGATGATATAAGCTTTTGAAATGTGGTGTTATAGGAAAAAATGTTAAAGATGAGGTGCGTGGACAAAATAAGTAATTTAGAGGTTGTTAGGCGAGTGGATGAAAAAATAAGTAAATCGAAGCATCTTACCAGAAGGGATAGGCTAGTGTGGCATATTTTAAGATATCCAGGTATTGGTCTATTAATAATGGAGGGTAATACTGAGGGAGTGAATTGTAGGGGGAGGCAAAGGTTAGAATATATAATGCAAATTACAAAAGATGTAGGGTGTCACAGGTACGTAGATATGAAATGACTTACGCTAGATAGACAGCTTGGAGAACTGCATCAAACCAGTCGAGAGACTGATGACAAAAAAATCCGGTGAAAACTCGATTTCAAAAAATTGACATGAAAACAATACTTTCCCTCCCTATTCGAGTATATTCGTATAGGGTAAGAGAAAGTGAAAATTAGCTCTGAAAAATAGTAAAAAAACCTTTTTAAAATATAAAACATTTTTTGAAGGTGACTCCCGCGTTAGATTTGGCTTACACATCATGGAACACACTACGAAACAAATTGAATAGTTTATCAAACCATTAAACTGTATATATATATTATTATGGTAATAAAGTTAACATGAAAGTATTTCTATGTAAATAGAAAATGTATTTTTAAGAACAGAATTATTGGAAACGAATACAGCTCTGGAAAATACATTACCATCAACTAATAGTACATAATTGTCAAAAAGTGAAGTAGAGGGTAATAAAATCGGAGAAATGGGGTTTATTTTCAACGGGATCTAACTATTTTAAACGTATATGATTCCTAAAAATACAGAACAGAAGCCCATAATATTTGCCATTACTTCGGATGTAATAATAGTAATAGAAATTCTATTATATTGCTTTCATATATATACCCGTACAGCTAGAACTCATTTATTAGGTTCTATGGTGATGTATTTCGATCTTCGTAAAATGATGAAAGGATTATATTTTAAATTTTATAGATCAATAAACTTAGTACCTTTTTTACATGTAGTATTTTTATTATCATTATCATCAACATCTTTGCGCTGAATAAAGCATTTTAATACATAAATTTAACTTGAAAATGCTTTTATAAAGTCCTTTAACTTATGCTGGCATGGTTTATTAAGTAAAGAAAATAGAAGTTTAAAATATTTACAGGAATTTCATGCTTTTATAACCTTAAATAAAATGTTACATTATATTTTTTATATCGGGTACCTTATTAAACTGGGTATAACTAATATTTTGACAAATTATTATCAACAGTTTTTTGTCTTTTTATAATGAAGTTACCGGATAGGCTTAGAGGTAAAGTCATCGCCTCGAGTCAGCTGTTTAAAAGTTGATTTTTGGGTACAAAGGTCCCTGGTCCAATACTATTTTTCAGTATTGATGAGCTGTGAACGTAAATATTGCCCCCTATCTACTTCATAGCTAGCCAATGACTTATCAGCAACGTTGCCAATACTTACTCTTGTAGCTCTGTTACATTTTTGGTTTTCCGATACCAATTATAACCTACTTTTTTTGTTTAACGTTCGACTGTTCTGCAATTACTGCTAATGCAGACGGTGAAGGATGAAATGAATTTTTGTAATGTATGAAAATATGCCGTGCCTGAATGGGATTCGAACCCAAGACCGTATGATGAGAGGTGAGCACGTTACCAAATTATAACCTATGAACATACAACCAGCTGATTAATAAAAAATACAAAACACATGTGAACTAGTGTGGTTCTTATACGCATGCGCGCGTAATTTTTGTCAGGCTGACAAACGTTACTTTACTTTGTAGTAAATGTAATTAATTTATACGAATGTGAATACTAGACAGTGATTACCAGTGTACTTTAATGGTTGAGGTTAAATTCACCATACTTCGTCAGGAATGGTCGGCCTGAGTCTGTACAAGATCATACATATCATCCTCATCCAATTGGGTCATGGGGTTGCTTATTGTTCTTGAATTGAACAAATTGTTCTTAAATTTATACGTATTTGAATACTAGACAGTAGTTACCAGTGAACTTTGATGGTTGAAATTCAATTAACTAAACTCTCTCAGGAATGGTTGGCCTGAGTCTGTGCAAGATCATACATATCATCCTCATCTCACTGGGTCATGGAATTGCTTAGTGTTCTTGAATTGAACAAATTATTCATAAATTTATACGGGTTTGAATACTAGACAGTGGTTACCGGTCTACTTTTTATGGTTGGGATTCAATTAACTATAGGCCTACTCTTTCAGGAATGGTGGCCTGAGTCTGTGCAAGATCATACATATCATCCTCATCTCATTAGGTAATGGGATTGCTTATTGTTATTAAATTGAAGAGATTGCAATTAAAGAGATTGAAGAGAGATTGCAACATACACACAGTGTAAAAAAATTAATTAAATCGAATACATCTTGACTATTAGCGACTTTTTTTGGGTTAAGATACAGTGGGTTTGAACGTGAAATAAATTTTTTAGACCCTATTCGGGAATAAAATCTGGTACTTTCTGTTTTACAGCGTAGCTTGTTAACTACTGATCACGGACGCGACCATATAAACTTTTTATTCATGTAGGCTAAATTTTTGTTTATATTTTTTAGTACAGTTAAACCTTTTTTAAGCTACCACCAAACTGTCAATAGAAAAATTGTCTTTCTATAGAAGTATTTTTAAAAGAAAGTTAAATCCAATATACGAGTAATTTTTGTCACTGATACTTTGATCGTTTATGAAGTTTACAATATATTACAAAATATTATGTCATAAAACGAAAGTAATAAAATATTTTTGTTAACAATTACTAAAATAAATTTTATAATATTTCACTATTATATTATAATATATTATTTTATCGTAATGTCGGCGTAGGAAATGACACATAAAAATATTTTGTAAAATTGGTTTTTGAAATCGAATTGAAGAGAGAAGAGACTGTAATATTCGAACAAACATACAGGCATCTTTGAAAATAAAATTTGGTGAAATCTAGAAAAATATACATTCTTTATTCATACATGTTATGTAATCGAAACAGCCTCAGGGTAGGGCTTGGTGAAATTACATCAGTATCTACGATAGTTTAATGCATGTAAAAGAAACCCTTTCAAGAAAAATGTAAATATATAACCTCAACTACTTGTATATTTTATTATTTCACGTTTGATATTTATTTTGATTAAATAAGGATCATCATTACTATTCCTGAGGTTGTTGGAAATATATTTTCGTGCATGTGCGAACATATATTTCAACGTTATAATGTAGTCTACGTATACCTTTTATATAAAATATGAACTGACTTGTTACATAGAATTTTGTTGATTATGCTCTCACAGAAAATCGTGATAATGTTCTGTGAAAATGTCTTATATTATGATTTCATTTCTTTAAAGGTTTCACAAAAAGTTTCCAGATAAATAATAACAACTTTATGTTAATGTTGGAATAGTGTTTTCTCAAACGATTTTTCTGTCATACGGATTTTTTTTACATAATTTATTTTACAGCTGTAGGTATAAAAACAACAAGCAAAAATGTTTACAACTAAATAAAAACTGTGGTGTCAAACACTAGCACTACTTTATTTTGCGAATGCAAATAATGAACAATATAATCTAACATTAAGTAGTAAGATATTAGAAGAAAACAAAAATTAACCTCAAAAAACATAACCTTATTTCAATCATGAGTGAATGATGCAAAATAAATATCAACTTTATTTCGGCTTAATAATGTGCGGAAAATCATTCTTTCACGCAAAACTAGGCTATGAATACTATTTCCCTAGGCTGATGAACTCTAAACGTTCACATTCCCCCTACCTACTTCATAGCTAGCCAATGACTTGCCAGCAACGTTGCCAATACCTGCTCTCGTAGCTCTGTTATATATTTCGTCAGCCATTTTATGGTCTTTCAATAACAATTATAACCCACAAACATACAACTAGCTGATTATATTATAAATATTCCATGTTAACGCGCTCTACTTTGATGTGTTCAGTACAAGATGTAAAACACGAGATCTACTGCGGCTCTTATACGCATGCGCGCGTAATGGTTATCAGGCTGAAACATTCATACAATTTGACAACGCTGGCAAACGTTCCCATTGGTTTAAACACGTGGAACAGCAGAGTTCATCAATCGTATTATAGAGAAAAATGCTTAAATAAAAGTTGTAGATCTTTTAATTTCCTATAAATTTGATTGTAGACTATACACTTCTGTCGTAAAGTGCATACTAAGGCTGAAATCGTAAAAAATCATTTTTTTAAAGATTTTCATAAAAACAAAAACAAATATTACTAATTACCACTAAACTAAGCGTTATACAAAGAAATATTTATAATGAAAGTTGTAGGTTTTTAAATGTACTACAACTCTTATTATAGCCTATAAACTTTTGCGCATGTATGAAACGCATATTAGGGTGGCAATATTAAACAAACCATTTCGTTCTACGAGAGCACAGCTACCCAAAAATTTCAGCAAACATGGCGCCTACTTTATCTTTTAGAGCATGAAAAATGTAGTAAATGAGGTGATTTTTAAAAAAAACTCGTAGAAGCTGATTTTGAGAAAATCACAAAAAAGTGAAAAATTACACAAAAATAAACTACTACTTGATTTGGTAAAGCATCTAGTGGTCCTAGTTACGAAATGGTTGAAAATTACTGCTCTAAAGGAATGGAAATTTGGACAAATAGCGAAAAGTGAGTCATTAAGTCAGTACGTGCTTTTAATTTACTTAAAAAGTTGTTGTGTTGTTTAGGTCATCAGCCGAAAGGCTGGTTTGAACCTTTAGAGGTTTTACTAAGTAAAACGAGGAGTGAGGTGGTTTACCTTGCCTTCCTCACCGAGTGGAAGAGTACGCTTATCAGCATGCCGGGCCCTCTGAAAAGCACATATTTTCCACTCTGCAAATGACACCTTCACTTCATTCACCACAGGGTCTGGCTGTATAATGAAATTCATTACTTTCAGAGGAAATAACTCTGATTAGTGTCTTTTACACCTCTACCTCTTCTGTTCTTAAATGATTCAGTCATTTAATTGGCTGACCATGTGATAAGAAACAGAACTATTTATTTTAGCCCTGCAACTAACAGATTGAGTGTAAATAATTTGACACTCCACCTGTCTGTTATGGGCAGTTAAAAAGTTGTAGCAACACGATTTAATAACATTTTTTTTTAATAATCATATGCTTAGAAGTTACTTTATTATTTTAACGAAACATTACGTCTCACGAAGCTTAAACCTTACAATAACTAGATAATACTATTAATAAATATTATTTCTCATAATACCCGTAATTAATTGCCAGCTGTGTATTTTGCAATATCGTAGGATACTCAGCCTATTGGGCTGGTAATCGTGTTTTGATTAGATTATCGGCCCACACACGAATAGTGCTACATATAATCATGGCATAAATACAATATTGGGGTAAGATGGATGATGGTTAAGGAAAGTTAGGTGTGTGCAGAGAGTGTACCTTGTACTACACCGGCAGATTCTAAATTGCACTGCAGTCTAGGGAGATAGTTCTATAGCTAAAAAAAATAAGCAAAAAAGTTCATATAAACATAGGTCTGGAAATGCTTCATCAGTGAGTTATGCCTGGCGAAAGACTTCGCCATGATTCCTGGGCAAAGAGTGAAATAAAGCCATACTGAAATCCTGAGAAGGTAAATTAGAGGAAAATTTCAGTGTTTTCTTATGGTTTTTACCTTGGAAAGTTAAAAAAATATGGTGTGAAACACTCACACAACTTTCCCTTGCCAATGCAAATAATTAACAATATAACCTAAAATTAGTAATAATAAATTAGAAAAAACAAAAAAACTAACCATAATAAACATAACCTAATTCTAATGATGAGTGAAAGATGCTAAATGAAAATCAACCACAGTTTGGCTTAAAAATACGGAAAATTACCCTTTCACGCTAAACTAGGCTCTATAGAGAAAAATGATCTGAATAAAAGTTGTAAATCTCTTAATTTCCAATTTCCTATAAATCTGATTATACACTTTTGTTGTAAAATGCATGCTAAGGCTGAAAACTAAAAAAAATCGATTTTTTTTACACGTTCTTGTGAGAGAAAACAGAAAATCGCTATAACCGGTAAACAAAGCGTTATACAACAAAATGTTTAAAAATAAGTCGTAGGTATTTAAATTCTCTACAAATTTTATTATATACATTTTTTGGCCAAAATGCATATTAAAGCCGCAATCGTAAAAAAATAATTTTATACGAGAAAACAGCCTCCCCAAGAATTTTAGCAGACATGGCACCTACCCTTTCTTGTAAAGCATAAAAATGTAGTAAATGAGGTAATATAAAAAAAATCGTAAGAGCCGTTTTTAAGAAAATCTCAGATGGTGAAAAATGACACGAATAAACTTCTACTTCCAGTGGACCGATTTTGATGAAAATGTTCATGCCGGGTTCAGTAGTAGAATCCAACTTAAGTTTCAAATTTCAAGTCCGTACAATGCTCCGTTATTAAGATATTCTGTTCATACAACACACGCACACACACACACACACACACACGCGCGCGCGCACACACACACACACACACACGCACACACACACACACACACACTGACTAATCGCTAAAAACATGGTTTTTTGGGTTCAGGGATTCTGAATCGGATATATCGGGTGAAAACTCGATTTAGATAAATCAACATGAAACCAATACTTTCCTTCCTATATATTTATATAGGTAAGAGATCACTGTTAGTTTTTAAGAAAACTACGTGAAAACATTAAAAAGTAACGTTAAAAATTGTAGAGAATTTTATTCATATTTGTATAATTTTTTACGAATTTTTTATAAAATTCTCTACAATTTTCATTAAAACATTTTGTGTTTATTTACAATTAACAAAGTTATTTTACGGTAAACTTAAAAAAGTATATTTTCCAACCCTATCTTTACTTTTAACTTGAAGAAGAGGTTGAGGCACGGTTACTTCACTAGACGGTAGCGGTCCCGCGCAGCTGCTGTGAGATATAAGATGACGTAGCTGGTCCCCAACAACACGGCCGGTGCGTAGTGACGGTGGGATTTTTACATTGTTTTTACAGGCATAGCAGTTTAGGTATGTTTACACGGGAAATCAATTTTAATTTTAATAATTCTTCGTTTGCAGCCTGAAGTATTTCTCTAAGTAACTTGTTTTCTTCTCTTTAATTCGGTGTTTTCACATTTTAAGAGATCAGTTTTCTCTAACTGCGCAACATTCAAATTTGACGGTACTTCATTAAAAATAGGTCTACCTTCCTCTACAGCTATCCCTTCATTTTGTGCACTGTCTATGTTGTATTAGGATGATGAGTTTAAGATATCATAAACTTCCTTACGAGCGTATCGTTTCTCTGCTCGATTTTTATGTTCACTGCAAGTTGGGTTTACCGGACGTAGAACGGCACTACAAATCGGTAAATTTAAATATAAGACTGAATTAGTCTTAAAGACACGTTTTAGTGGAAGATGAAGCAACTCAGAATTTAAATCGCGTACATAATCCGAATCGTCGAAATGTACTAAACACACACGACTTCTATCAATAGAAAATGAATCGGCCCGCTTGCAAGCATTTATTCACTTTAATATAGTTTCAGTGGCCTTTGGAAAACGGTGAAATTTATAATGCCCAACTCCTTTTGGTGTCTATCGTGATTAGAACACCCGGAAATCTGTCAAACCCACCATTATTAAAGATTAGGAAAGTATAACAGGCCGTATTAAGACTAGTAAACATCACAGACCGACACCGTACGCATCGTGGGTAGGCTGTCGTTGGTGACCAGTGACATCAGAGGGTGGGGCTTGTCACTGCGCAAATTGTTGATGATTCCTACCATCTAGTAAAGTAATCGTGGGAAGAGGTATAAAAGATAATAGTTAAAGTTATCTCCTCTTATGGCCGGTTTCACCAACATCAGTTAAATACAGCATGACCACGATCAAATTTAACGGTGGTCAAAAGATGACCGTTCGTTTAAACTCGAAACTGTTTCACCAACTTTGATCTCGATCAAAACTGCGTCGGTCAAATTTAACCACAGTTAATTTCCACTCTCACTTATTTTCGAAGTTGTCTACCGTGGTAACTGAGTTTCTATTGGCTACATCTGATTTTGTCATAATGTTATTGTTTTCATTCTGCGATACTCGTAACCTACAGTAGTTTAAATCTGTAACCTTGGTTTAAATCGGCAGAGGAAAATAGAGATATCATATGCTTTATTTCTAGGATTCGATCGGGTCACACTTGTTGCTCATCTCATCTGACAAACAAAAATATCAAAAGTGACAGGAGCTGCGATTGTGGCTGGCATGACCAAAGCCTGAATCATATGTTCTTCGAATGCGGACTATATTACGATGAATCGGGTAAACTCTGGGACGATATATTCACCATTTTGCCTGAGGCAATTAGAGATGTAACTCAGTTGGCTTTTTCGGGTGATTGGAGGGTGTATCGGTTGTTATTTAACTTTGCTGTTCATAACAGCTTGATTATTTGACGGCTGACGCGTTTGACGCGTGGTGGCGCCCGGGTGTAGCGCCGTTGAGAGGTTGGATTTTCGAGCGAAAAGAGAACCGATTGGGTTAGGCAAGTGACTGTGTCCTTGTCTGCCCTCTGGTAAGGGAGCGAATCAATATCGACTACTCACGTGGTGTCTATCTCTGACTGGGAGACAATAGTCGCGACGGTTGTGTTCTGGCAGTAAACCAGTAAATTTGTGGTTAAAAACGTTAAAAAATAAATGTGATTAATGAAATACTCACTGTTTAACAGTCATTCGGAAGTAAATATAAACGAATGAGCAAAGTTATTGGCATGAGGTCGGTCAACAAGTAACTGATCACAGCCACAACCAACAAAAAAAAAAACCTACAGTAGTGTTTTATTTATCATATCTTTTTTTTTAGCTATTATTTGTTATCGGGAACTGTACATTTTTGACAACTACCCAATTGGATCGCTGCTCATCGCTGTATTTTTGAAGTGGATTACGCGTGAGTTTGAATAGGGACCCCCAGTAGAGTTTGTTCATGGACGGCTGTCAACTGGTCACCATACAAAGTTGCTTGCCCAACCGGTGTTACTTAACAAATAATAGAGACTTTCTACCAGCTAACTGACTGGGCTGGCCCGAAGGCCATCATATCGTTTGGGTTTTTTTAAATGGAAAATCAAACACAAAAATATTCGGAGTGTTAATTTTAAACCGGATGAAAAAAAGATATTTATATTATATAAATCTATATTTCTGTAAAAGTTCTGCATAACTTTGTCCTTTTCACCCTCATTTGGAAACTGAATGTACCTGGGAGCTAATGAAGCAATTGGCTCAGACACTTTTCTTATATATTGACTCAATGTGGTTTTCGAAACGCCAATTAAGTCACCATTTACTATTTAAAAAGAACCTCTAGCGTAAAATCTAAGGGCCAAAAGCAGCTGTTGCAGTGGTGTAAGTGGTCTGTTTCTGCTAGAAGGATATTCTAACCTTCCTTCAAGTTCTTCAAGAATCTTCAAGACTACCTGTTTTGAGGGCCTATACCATGCAATAAATTTTCTGTCTTCCATTGAATGGAAATCATCTTGTCTTTCTGGTAACACACGTTCTGGCCCTATGTTTGCGAGCATTTCCATGTACGTAATTTCAACATCAAAATTATCATCCATTTTAAATGAAAATGTAATTAGTATTTTATGAAAATATTGTGAGGCCAACAATAAGCCTAAATGCTATTTAATGCTAGTTTAATGCTCACATTAAATTACAATCTCAAACCACATAATCACATTTTCAAACACTTCAATAACAAGTTTTAACAAAAAAAATCTGGTGTGAAACACTCACACAACTTTCTCTAGCCAATGCAAATAATTAACAATAAACCTAACATTATTAATAAAATATTAGAAATAAACAAAAAACTAACCTCAATAAACATAACCTAATATTAATCATGAGTGAAAGACACAAAATGAAAATCTACCTCAGTTTAAAAATACGGTAAATCACTCTTTCACGCTAAACTAGGCTCTGTAGAGAAAAGTGCTTTAAATAAAAGTCGTAGATATTTTAATTTCCTTAAAATTTTACTATATACACTTTTGTCGTTAAATGCATAGGCTACTAAGGCCGAAATCTTTAAAAAAATCGATTTTTCATACGTTTTCGGGAGAAAAAAACAAAAAATCGCCGTCACCGCTAAACTAAGCATTATACAAAAAAATGTTTGCAATAAAAGTTGTAGGATTTTAAAGTCTCTACATTTTTTTATATACATTTTTGCGCTAAAATGCATATTAAAGCCGCAATAATAGAAAACAATTTTTTACGAGGAAACAGCCTCCCCAAGTATTTCAGCAGACATGGCGCCTACCCTATCTTGTAGAGCTTAAAAAATGTAGTAGTAAATGAGGGGATTTTTAAAAAAAATTGTAGGAGCCGTTTTTGAGAAAATCACAAAAAAGTGAAAAATGACACGAATAAACTACTACTTCCGGTTGACCAATTTTGATGAAATTGTTCGTGTCGCGTCCGGTTGTAGTATGTAACTTAAGTTTCAAGTTTGAAGTTCGTACGATGTTCCATCCTTAAGATATTCTGTTCACACACACACACAAACAGACCATTCGCTAAAAACGTGTTTTTTGGGTTCAGGGGGTCTGAAACGTGTAGATTTTTTAAAATATTGCAAAAAAGTGAAAAATTACTACTTCTGGTTGACCGATTTTGATGAAAATGTTAGTGTTGGGGCCTCTAATAGTAGGCTACCTAAATTAAGTTTCAACTTAGTACGATGTTCCGTTCTTGACATATGTTGATCACACGCACGCGCACACACCAATCGCTAAAAACATGTTTATTGGGTTTAGGGGGTCTGAAAACGTGTATATCCGGTAAAAACTCGATTTAGGAAAATCCCTTCTTATAGTATATTCATATAGGCAAGAGGAAATAAAAAATCTGGTGTGAAACACTCATACGTCTTTCTCTAGCCAATGCAAATAATCACCACACCACACCACCATCACCACCACCACCACTCCATCCCCTAACTTTAGTAATAAAACATTAGAAATAAACAAAAAACTAACTTCAAAAAACATAACTTTATTTTAATTATGAGTGAATGATGCAAAATGAAAGAAAACCTCAGTTTGGCTTAATAATACGGAAAATCATTCTTCACGCTTAACTAGGCTCTGTACAGAAAAAATGCTCTAAATAAAAGTTATAGATTTTTTAATTCCCTATAAATTTGATTATAAACACTTTTATCGTAAAATGCATACTAAGGCCAAAATCTTAGTACGTTCGGACAATTGTCTATGTCGTGTTAAAATTTCAAACTTTTCGGTCAAATACTAATTATCGAGTTACACGCCTCTAAACGAATGAAATTTGTTGCGGTAGCTAAAAAACCAGGTTTGTCTTACAACCTCGATATGGCAGTTTGTAAACAACATTAAAAATATAGGAATAATATGGGTCAACGCAGAATAAAATTAGCTAAAATTTGTTGTTAAATATGTTGAAATCCAATTCGTAGTTTTAGAAATGCAAGAATTTAAACTCGGGTGTTTATGATTATGAAACCAAAAGTAGGTTATGTTTTTTGAGGTTAGTTTTTTAATTTATTTCTTTTTTATTAATAATGTTAGGTTATATTGTTCATTATTTTCATTGGCTAGAGAAAGTTGTGTGAGTGTTTCACACCTGATTTTATTTATTGAACGTAGCTAAGAACACTCTTGTTCATGTCACCTTCCAAACAAAAAAAACTAATTAAAAACACCCCTTTTTTATATCCAAGGTTAAATATGTATTTAAACATTTTTATATTTCCTATGTTTTAATATACCATCTAATTTATAATAGCTAATGTTTTTGGTGTTATAATCTTGCCAGAAGGCAACATCATTCCCCTCCTGGAAAAAGACCACTGGATCGAATTGTCAACCCTAGTACCATATTTCCATCCCTCTTCTCTCATGACCTCGCACTCTTCTCTCCAATGCCATGTCCAACTCCATACTTGAATCCTCTTCTTACTTCTTACTTGTCGGTTAGTTCTTCTGTTTAATTTTAATCGGAAATATTACAGATTTTAATAATTTCTTTCTGCTTGTTATTTCAATCTTCAGTTTAATTTTGTCCTCCTGGAAATTTTACAGAGCTAAATAGATGCTTACAATTTTTGTCGTCTATCTTCTTGCACTAAATCTTCTTGGCATTGGATGGCAGGTTGATGGTTGATGGCCGGATGAAAATCTATTGCTGGACTAGGTTTAACCAATCCAATCCCTATACATAAAGATAACCCTTCAAACTACTTCTATATGTACAGTGTTAACCCCAAACCAGGCTAAGAGAATGATGTCATCCTTGTAACAAGATTATATTATTTAAGAATTAAATATCCGAAAATTTTTTTAATAAATTTTAAAATTTCATAAATTTACAAAAGATTGTGATAAAATTTAACGTTCATGTTCATCTATCGATATACAAAATTTAAATGAAATGTTTTTTGTTACCTTAGAAACCACTTATTTTAAAACCCTATTGTTATTTAAATTTAATTAGAAGTTACACTTTTAAAGAATTGACGTGTATTATTAGATAAAGAATGTAAAAAAAAATTCCTCGGATATTTAATTCTTTCATATAATCTTGTTACGAGGATGACACCATTCTCTTAGCCTGGTTTGGGGTTAACGCTGTACATATAGAAGTAGTTTGAAGGGTTATCTTTATGTATAGGGATTGGATTGGTTAAACCTAGTCCAGCAATAGATTTTCATCCGGCCATCAACCATCAACCTGCCATCCAATGCCAAGAAGATTTAGTGCAAGAAGATAGACGACAAAAATTGTAAGCATCTATTTAGCTCTGTAAAATTTCCAGGAGGACAAAATTAAACTGAAGATTGAAATAACAAGCAGAAAGAAATTATTAAAATCTGTAATATTTCCAATTAAAATTAAACAGAAGAACTAATCGACAAGTAAGAAGTAAGAAGAGGATTCAAGTATGGAGTTGGACATGGCATTGGAGAGAAGAGTGCGAGGTCATGAGAGAAGAGGGATGGAAATATGGTACTAGGGTTGACAATTCGATCCAGTGGTCTTTTTCCAGGAGGGGAATGATGTTGCCTTCTGGCAAGATTATAACACCAAAAACATTAGCTATTATAAATTAGATGGTATATTAAAACATAGGAAATATAAAAATGTTTAAATACATATTTAACCTTGGATATAAAAAAGGGGTGTTTTGAATTAGTATTTTTTGTTTGAAAGGTGACATGATCAATTTTAGTGGTTTTTTAGAAGTTAGAAGAACATCAAAAGCCTTTTATAATTTAACCTCCGCAACAACAGTGAAGATACTACAGAATACATTTATTGATAGTGAAGTTAATAAATATTGATCAATAAACATGAATAAAAATAACATAAATATATAAACAACGTAAATACTATGAAAAACGTAAAATGATATACTAATGTAATGACGTCACGGCGTATAATGGTATGGTTTTTATGACGCCATTACAAGCGGCCTCAAAAAGTAACATTAACCTTATTAACCGAGTAGGTTATCGGTTGTTATGGACGTTTATAGTTGCACATAACAACCGATAACCTACTCAACATTAGCTCATTTAGAGTAGGTTATTCGTTGTTATATGCAACTATAAATGCCCGTAACAACCGATAACCTAAGAGTAGGTTATCGGTTGTTACAGGCGTTTATATTTGCGCTTAACAAACGATAACCTACTCTTAATGAGCTAATGTTGAATAGGTTATCGGTTGTTATGAGCAACTATAAACGTCCACAACAACTGATAACCTACTCGGTTAATAAGGTTAATGTTACTTTTTGAGGCCGCTTGTAATGGCGTCATAAAAATCATACCATTATACGCCGTGACGTCATTACATTAGTATATCATTTTACGTTTTTCATAGTATTTACGTTG
This sequence comes from Catonia carolina, assembly GCA_035578175.1. Classification (NCBI taxonomy): domain Eukaryota; kingdom Metazoa; phylum Arthropoda; class Insecta; order Hemiptera; family Achilidae; genus Catonia; species Catonia carolina. The sequence continues at coordinate 40,725,720 of JAQMRL010000005.1, forward strand.
TTTATATATTTACATTATTTTTATTCATGTTTATTGATCAATATTTATTAACTTCACTATCAATAAATGTATTCTGTATTTTAAAAATTATACATTTATTGAAATATCTCGGCATTAATTGACAACGTTGCGGGAAAGTGAGGTTAGTTAGTTTGAACACGATCAAATAATTTGACTGCCTATTTGACGCCCGTCAAATTTAACTGTTGATTTGACCGTGGTTAAAAATAACTAGCGTTGGTGAAACGAATAACTACTGATTTAACCATTGTTAAATTTTTAACCGTAGTTAAATGCTTTGACTGGGGTTGGAGAAACCGGCCATTAGAGTGATGAATTTCATTATACAGTCAGATCCTGTAATGAATAATATCCTGTAATGAATGAAGTGAAGGAGTCATTTTCAGAGTGGAAAGCAGATTCCTTTCAGAGGGTCAGGCATGATGATAAGCATACTTTTCCACTCAGTGAGAAGGCAATGGAAAACCACTTCGCTCTTCATTTTATTTAGTAAAGCCTGCTTTGGAGGTTCAAACCAGCCTTTCGGCTGATGTCTAAACAACAACACGCACAATTTAAATTTCACAGGTAAAGGGCACTTATAGCCTGCAGGTAACCCTGTGAGCAAGCCCAAATGCCATTGACACGAAACTTTCTCCCAGAGAGTCAATAAAAATGAAAAAATTATTATTGTCAGCTTCATTAAATAAATAGATTTGTTTGTGTAAGCAAAATGTAGCAATATATTTATGCTGATTGTGATGAAAATTTAACAGATTGTAAATTTCAAACAAAAAATAAAAATAATTTAAAATCGTAATTATTCGTCTTAAATGTCAATAAAATATATATAATTGTAGTCCATGTAAAACTATGATAGTAAATTCCAAGGTTTTCAAATACCAGGTCATATTAATACAAATATACTACAACAAATATTATTTCATACAAAATAATTGCATCACTCATTTTAACATGAAAACGCTTTAACAGTAATATTTAAATCCAATTTACATGTATAATTTTAACTGAGTTAATGCATAGATGGAATACCATACGATGTCAAATTAAAATTGGATTATTTCATTAGTTTGAAAACGTTTACATGTTATCAGTAAGCTAGGAAAGTCCTTTGTAGAAATTTGTAACGAAGACCGACCAGTACTTTGCATGTCTACGAAGTCCAGCTTTACTTAATACAAACTAAACAATCTCATAATATTTTAGAACGTACTTGATATTTGACTTGGATATTTACTTATTATATGAAAATACGATGAATTTGACACGTTAAAGTAAAATAAAAATAATTTAATAAAATTGTTATTTTTAAGGCAAAAAGCTACAATCACATTATTAAGCAACATAATTTATTTATTTTATTACCACAGAAAATCAACTTATCCATTTAAGCTATTTTAGCTATTATTATATTACAAATATTAACAGTGACTTAGCATAACCACATCAGAGAAAGAGAATTCTTAATGAAATAATCCACTTGATGATATTAAGCACTGCTCTTAATTAAACGCAGTTCTACGAAGATAATGTATATTAAATCTAATGTTTTTAAGTATAACTGTGTGCAGTAATCAACTGAAACTTCTTCTGAAACGCAAAGTAAAATTAAAGAATAAGAAATCTTAGGTGTTTATTATTATTGTGGTATTTTTAGAAAGGACCAGCCTAATTTCGAATCACTAGCCACTTGAAAATTTGAAAAAAAATAAAAAATTAAAGATCAAGTAAAAATTAAAATTATAATCACAAAAATTTGATGTGAATATTCACACGACTTTCTCTTGCCAATGCCAATGTTTGGCTTTATAATACAGAAAATCACTGTTTCACGTTAAACTAGGCTCTGTACAGAAAAATGCTACAAATAAAAGTTGTAAATCTTTTAATTTCCTATAAATTTTATTATTACTCTTTTGTCTTAAAATGCATACTAAGGCTGAAATCTTAAAAAATCTACGTTTTTCAGATTTTTAAAACTAAAAAATCAGAAAATCTATAATTACCGCTAAACTAAGCGTTATAGTACAAAGAAATTTTTGAAATCAAAGTTGTAGATTTTTAAAATGTCTACAACGTTTATTATATTATACACTTTTGCGCTAATATGCATATTGCGTCAGTGTTAGTGAAATGGATTGACCTTCTACCAGTCGATCTGCACACGTGGAAGACGATGATTTTGCCGTTTGTGTACGTAGAATGCTGGATGATGAGTCTAGTTTAGATGATTCAGATATTCAGAGTGAAATACACGATCCCGATGCAGATCCAGACTTTGTGTTGCTAAATGAAAGTGATTCCAGTTCATAAAGTGACTTCACGTTTTGAATTCGTAAAAGCCTTGGGCTATGACCTTATCAGACCTCACCTTCAGAGAAGACTACAAATTCCCAATCTCCGGCGAGATTTGAGGCAAACTATTTTTATGGTGTTGGCAGAAAATAACTCTGTTCATGCAATAGAGGAAGAAGTCCCTTCCGACCGAATGGAGAAGAGAAAAACGTGCAGCAAGTGTCCATCTATTCCAGAGAGGAAAACCCAATATAAATGTATTAAGTGTTCTAATCCCATTTGTTTAGAGTGCAGTTGCAAATTCTGCTATAAATGTGCAAAATACTGTGTAAACTCATAAACTGAACTGTTATTTCTTTTGTTTATTATTATCATCCATTATTATAGCAAATTACTCAAAAACATCTTGCAAACTATTATTTTATCATAATTGTTCTTTTCAAATTAAATTTTCGATGTGATCAAGAGTTTGTTTGTTTGTAGTACAACAGCAGCAGTATTTCATTTTGTAATTTTCTATATTTAAAGGTTTGCAAATAAAAAAGTAAAAATGTTTAATTGTTTTTATATACGTTCCCCATGAAATATGTTTACTAAAAACATGAATTAAATAAGAAATAGTTAATAAATTGACCGGTAAAAACCAAAATACACTGACCGGTCTCAGAGACCGGATAGCTGAAATAACGTTTCTACATCCATAGCTCAGTGAGAGTGTTAAGGCTGCAATCTTAAACAAAACTTTTTTTTCTACTTGAGAACAGTCTCCCCAAGAATTTCAGCAGACATGGCGCCTACCCTATCTCGTAGAGTATATAAAATGTAGTAAATGAGGCGTTTAAAAAAAACGCAGGAGCCGTTTATGCGAAAATCGCATAAAAGTGAAAAATGTCACGAATAAACTACTATTTCCGGTTGACCGAGTTTGATGAAGATGTTCATGTCGGGTTCTCCAGTGGTATCTAACTTAAGTTTGAAGTTTCAACTTTGTGCGATGTTTTCTTCTTGAGATATTCCGTACACCCACACACCAATCGCTAAAAAAACGTTTTTTGGTTCAGGGGGTCTGAAAACGTATATATCAGGTGAAAACTCGATTTCGCAAAATCGACATGAAAACAATACTTTCCTTCTTATATATTCATATAAGCAAGAAAAAGTAAAACTGATATCCTGAAGAAATTTTTATTGACGTTTATCGGTTTTATTAAATGTAGTTTTTACTGTGTAACGTATTCATTCTACTTCAAAGATTTCAGTCTTAATACTGAAACATTTTTCATATATTTCTTGGTTTTTTTAGCTCATAATATTGTCTTTAAGTAGTTTAGAAATATCAGAGTTTGTTAAATAAAGAACTAAAATTCCATTTTACATACTTCTTACATTAGTTTTGATAAGGAGATGAAATTAATATTACTTATGGAAAAACATTTCTACGTTAAAAGAATAAAAAGTTTTAATAAATATTATCTAGATATAATTTCTCTGTGTGGAAAAAACAGTGGAGAATCGAACAAAGTTTTCCTTTCCTTGGAGAGTACATACATCATTATCCTTTTATAACAATATACTCTAAGAAAAGTATATAAAAAAATAAGATCAGTTCTATTAAAAAATTAAAACTTTAGAATTTAATACAACAACTGGAATGATCATTACTGATAACATGATGCACTTTAGTAAACTGAGCAAGAATAAGGAATTAAAGAAAATGTTATTATTTCTAAAAATGAAGAAAAGACATCATTCTGTTTTTCTTTTCACTTAAGAAAGAGAACAATTATGAAATTACATTTCCACTGTAATGTGTATTTTAAGTTATGTTCTCAAGGAAATAACATTATTATCTCAAAGTATTATTATCTATTGTAACATATTGCAATAAAAATAATTCCTGTTATTAGGAACGTATTTAAAAAAACGGGTGTGTCTAAAGATGTTGCCACATACATTCTATCGTTAGTTCACATGACGTAATAAATTAAATATTTCCGATATAAACACTAATTCTACGTGGCATTAATAGAACAAATAAAAATACCTTATTATTTATAACGGATGTTTTAAAATACCTTAATTCGCGCTTTTCATATTCTATACACCAAAACAAACAAAATATTTTATACGAAAACATGTTGATTAGTTCTTCGTTTTCATTTTATCCACCATTTTGTATTTTTCAGGAAAATCATTAACCATTATATCACGTAAAAGGATTGAAACTTTTTATTGAAATTTGGCACAAATGGTTTCACAATGTTGTATAGGTCAACAGCCGAAAGCCTAGTTTGAACCTCTGGAGGTTTTACTAAGTAAAATGAGAAGTAAGGTTGTTTACAATTGCCTTCCTCACTGAGTTGAAAGAGTATGCTTATCAGCATGCCAGGCATTCCAAAAAGCACCTGCTTTTCACCCTGCAAATGACATCTTAACTTCATTTACCACAGAGTCTGGCTGTATAGTGAAATTCATTACTCTCAGAGGAGATAACTCTGGCTAGTTTCTTTTACACCTCTACCTTTTCTGCTCTTAAATAGTTCAGTCACAGAACTGGCTGAATACGTGATAAGAAACAGAACTATTTTTTGTAGCCGTGTAAACTGCAGATCGAGTGCAATCAATTTAAAACTCCACTGCCCGTTATAGGCAATCTGCACTATATGTACTCTAAAAAATTAAAAATACGGTCCATGCATTTTCGTAAATTTCAAAATGGCTAAATGAAATTTTCAAACCTAAAAATTTCAGCTCAAGAATGTTTGAATAAAATTGTAGAGAACTTAAAATTTTATTTCGACCATTTGTATAACGCTTAGTTTAGCGGTAATAAGTTATTTTTTGGATTTTTTTCAAGAATATATGAAAAAATTGATTTCTTAAGATTTCAGTCTCAGTACGCTTTTTACGGCAAAAGTATATATAATCAAATTTATAGGAAAATAAATGATCTAAAAATTTTATCTCAAGCATTTTTCTCTGCAGAGTTTCTGGTAGGTTTGTATGTACTAGTACTTTTGTCGTTTAGGTCATCAGCTGAAAGGCTGGTTTGAACCTGTAGAGGTTTTACTAAGTAAAACAAGGAGTGAGTTGGTTTACCATGCCTTCCTCATTGAGTTGAAAAGTATGCTTATCAGCATACCAGGCCTTCTGAAAAGCTAACATTTTCCACTCTGCAAATGACACATTCACGTCATTCACCGCAGATTCTGACTGTATAATGAAATTCATTATTCAGAGGAGATAACTCTAATTAGCGTCTTTTACACCTCTACCTCTTCTGTTCTTATATGATTTAGTCATTTAATTGGCAGATCATGTGATAAGAAACAAAACTATTTTTCTAGCCTTGCAACTAACAGATTCAGTGTAAATAATTTTACACTTCACCTGTATGTTATGGGGTGGTACTTATAAAATTATGTAATAGTTATTCTTTGAACGGAAATAATTTTGCGCAATAATATCCTTCCTGCTCATATTATACAAAATTTAATATTTTAAATTATTGTGTTAAAATTAGTCAGTGTAACTCAATGTCAGTTACACATGTAATATATTGTCACACATGATATGTCACACATGTATATTGTATTTATACATACAATTTACACGTGATTTAGCACTATAAGGTATTACGATAATTATAGTAAAACCGTTTCTACTATGTATGATAAATAATAAATAATAACAGGACTTAAGTTCTGTTGAAAATAATTAAATAAATAATCGCGTGGGAAAATTGTTACTAACATACCAACAAAAGAGCGAAATGATAATCATCATCCCCCACCAATCACCACCTGTACTTGCTCCACCATTCATCTCTTCTTCGGTCGACCAACTTCTCTTCTCTGGTTCATATTGACACGTTTGCATTGCCAAATTAGTTGCAGTCATGTGTCCGATTCTTCCAGTACTGCCTAATGATATTGTTTAAGGAGTTACATGGCCTTCTAATTTATATATCATCGTTCCTTAAATGGTTTTTGACACTCCATAGGAATTTCATTTCAGCTTCCTGATTGTTAGACACTTCCTCTCCGTTAATTATTCACCATATTTACCCTTTACCCTTTACCATATTTTAGTACAAATACAGCTACTAATTTTTAAAATTTTAATCGAATGTCTCTGCTAGCATTATTTCTTAAAGAACATGAATACCATCAAAGAGTTAGGCTGTGCAAATTTAGATTAGATTTCTCTTTAAATTTTGCTTTTTCTAAAAATTTTGGCTGACCTGTGGTGTAGTGGTTAGTGCAACTGGCTTCTACGCCAAGGATCCTGGGTTCGATTTCCGGTAAGATCTGGAAATTTTTCTTAACTCATTTTCATCTATCGTCTTATTCACCGTTTCCATTAGTAGTAACTATAAAATTGTTGGACATAAAACAAGAAAATTTTTAAAACTTTTAAGTCGATTTCAAAATTTCGACAATACAGGAACTAACCGCGTCCTTTTATAGTAAATTTCACGAAAGACTAGACAACCATCTCAACTGACTAGCCCGTGGCCTAGATACAAGGAAATATCCAACGTTTAAAGTAAAATTGGAGCAGAGATCTCTTGATTTATGTAACGGATACCACTCATAGTTCTAAACGAAGAATTACCACTGGGTACCTCTTCTCCTGAAAGTAAAATTCCTCAACGCTCGTTAAATTACATATCGTATACGGAAATTGTGCAGCTTATTGTACTGTCATAAAAATTAAAGTCAGAAAACCTCTCCTCAACTTTACTCCCCTTCACTATTTCTCTCTCTAACTCTTTCTCCTCCCTACCTCCCTCTACCACCCTCTCTTCTCTCTCTGTCTTCCTCTGTTCCTTCCCTCTCTGTTTCTCTTTACCCCTTCTCTTCCTTCCCCCTCACACTCTCTCTCACTTACTTTCTGTATGTCTTTCTGTCTAACACTATCAAGCTATTCGGATCTTCTTCTCAGGGTGCCGCTCCGGTCCGGAGGTTGGCGATCATCATGGCGATGCGTACTTTATCTGAGGCTATACGAAACAGTTCCAGTGAGCTCTTCTCAAACCAGGTTCTTAGATTGGCCAGCCAGGATATTCTTCTTCGTCCCGGTTTTCTTTTCCCGTCAATTTTGCCCTGCAGAATTTGTTGCAGCAACTCATATCTGTGCTCGTTACGCATTATGTGTCCCAAATACTGAAGTTTACGTGCCTTTACTGTGTTAACTAACTCGGCTTCCTTGCCCATTCGACGTAAGACTTCCTTGTTGGTGATTTTTTGGGTCCAGGATATTCTCAGTATTCGTCTATAGAGCCAGAGTTCAAAAGCTTGCAATTTGTTAATTGTTGCCTGTGTTAATGTCCAGGCTTCTACTCCGTAGAGGAGGACTGAGAATACATAACACTTCAGCAGTCGTAATTTCATTGGAAGTGTCAAGTTATGGCTCTTGAAAACCGAACCCATGTTATTGAAGACACTTCTAGCCTTTGCAATACGACATTTTATTTCCTGCGAGTTATCCCACGTCTCGTTTATACATGTGCCCAGATATTGACATTGTGACACTCTTTCTATTCTAACCCGATTGACTACAATATGATCGTGTGCACCAATCTGTTGTTTGCTGATGATCATCACTTTTGTTTTGTTAGGATTTATCTCCAATCCATATATTGCACTAACCTCTGTTAGCTTGTCCATTACTTTTTGTAGGCCTTGCATGGTGTCGGCAAATACCAGCGTGTCATCAGCATATCTTAAATTGTTCAATCTGATTCCATTTATTGATATTCCCTCCTCTATATTATGTAATGCTTCTCTGAAAATACGTTCGGAGTACAAATTGAACAGGATCGGCGACAAAATGCATCCCTGTCTCACACCTCTCAAGATTTTAACTTCATCTGTGTGGTCTTCTCCACATTTCAGTACCGCCGTTTGGTTCCAGTAGAGATTTGTTATTATTTTGCGGTCTTTTGCGTCTATTCCTATCTCCTCTAGTATCGCCATCATCTTCTCGTGCCTGACACGATCGAACGCCTTTTGATAATCAATCAGACAGGCAAAAACGTCGCAACTCACATCCCTACATCTCTGGAACAGTATTTGCACACTAAATAGAGCCTCTCTAGTCCCAACCGCATTCAGGAAGCCGAATTGATTGGGCGAATTTGCTCTTCACAAATTTTATACATTCTTTTATGAATTATTTTCAAGAATAACTTTAGGAGATGACTCATTAAGCTTATTGTCCTGTGGTCTTCACACTTCTTAGCACCTTTCTTCTTTGGTAAAGTTATAAATTCTGACTTCAACCAGTCCCTTGGAATGATTCCTCTTCTATAAACGGTGTTGAAAATTGTAGTTAACCATTGCACTCGTTTTTCATCCATCAGTTGAATGATCTCTGCAGGAATTCGATCCAGTCCTGTTGCTTTTCCCTTTTTGAGCTGTTGAATGGCTGCTTCTACTTCTTCCTTTAAAATGTCCGGGCCATCTGTATCCTTGATCTCTGGCTCCACCTCCTGTCGTGCGTCATAAAACAATTTTTCGAGATACTGTTTCCAAGTGTCTTTCTTTTCTTCTTTATCAATTATTATCCTTCCGCTCTCATCTACTAATTTCCCATACGTTTTCCTCCGAAACATTCCCGTTGCTTCCTTGACTTTGCGATGTACATTAAAGTCATCATATCTCTTTTGATATTGTTCTATTTCTTCACACCTCTCCCTTTCCTCCTTCTCCTTGGCTTCACGTATTTTCTTTCTTATAGTGTTTTGCATCTTTTTATATTTCACTGGATGTTGTTTCAATTTTCTTCTTTCATCCATTAGGCTCAGAATTTCCTCTGTCATCCACGATTTCTTCTTCCTTCTATCTACTTGTAATTGTTGTTGTTTGACTTCTTCCACAACTGCCTTCAAGTTCTCAATCTCCGTTTCCACATTGAGATCGTGGCTCTCATTTACACAATCGTTTATTATTTGTTTAACTTCTTCTTTTATCACCGGATCATTCAGCTTCCTTATGTCCCACCTCTGTTCCTTTTTAGGTATTATCTTTTTCATTCTAAATTTGAAAGTACCAACCAGAGGCACATGATCGGATTGAATGTCTGCTCCAGGATACGTTCTTACATTTATACATCCATTCCTAAATCTCTTATTAACCAGTATATAGTCTATTTGATTACGTATTATTTGGTCAGGTTTATCCCTAGGTGACTTCCAGGTGTATAGTCTTCTTGGTGGTTGCTTGAACCATGTGTTCGTGATTACTAATTGATGTGTTTCAACGAACAGTTCCAAAGTGTCACCACGGTCATTTCTTCCTCCCAGACCAAAAGCACCCACCAACTCAGATGTCCTACCTTTCCCAATTTTTGCGTTAAAATCGCCCATTGTGATGAGTATTTCATGTTTCTTTAGTTTTTTGATAATGTCATTTATACTTTGATAAAATTCTTCTACTTCCTCATCTGTATGGTCCGCTGTGGGAGCGTATACTTGAATTACGTTGATATTAACTGGAGCCGCTCGAAATTGTACCAGCATTACTCGTTGTGATATGGGTACAAAGTTACTGATGCATTTAGCCATTTTGCCCGTCACAATCACTCCGACTCCCTGCTCATGTACTCCTGTTGATGTACCCGAGTACAACACAGTGTGTTCTGCAATTATGTTTACTCCTGTACTCGGCCATCGCATTTCACTAATGCCAAGTATATCTAGTTTCATTCTCGTCATTTCTTGTATAGCATTGCGTATTTTACCCGCTTGACTCATTGTTTTCACATTCCAAGTTCCGATTCTGATGTTTGCCTTTTGTTTAATCTTCTTCACTGCCGTGCTTATAACTGTCCCTCCCGGAGACCCGATTGAGGGACTTACTCCGGATGCTAATTTGGTTACAAGCATTGCCATGTAGATTACGAGGGCCTAAATTCATTTTGAATCTTTAATGAGTTGTCTGGGTCCTAATCAGTCGTACTCATCCCTATGCCGTTGACCGCTTTACAGCTCTTCCGCCTTGGGAGCCCGTTTCCAAACTCCAGGGCAAAGGGGTGCCCTTACTATTATTAGCTCATCCGCCCTAGACCGTTGGCCTCTAACAGTTGATTGTTTCTTCCGACAATCCTTCGGTTGGGTATAGACCCTGTATAAATTCGTCATATCTGACTACCCTCACTTGGTTTAGCCTGTAGGTCAATACAGTTTACCGGGGTGTGGCGCTTGGAGCCAACAAGTGAGAGTTGGTTGTCTCGTGAGGACCAGTTCCAAAGAACCTCCGCCAGTCATATGACTCTTGGAGTGACCGTTCTCAGAAAAAGGTACTACCTCTCCGACACAACCCTACACCCCGATAAACCTATTCGGATAAACCGTATGTACTATACTTGAAACATGAAAATGGTCAACCATTCGTAAAATAAAGAACTCCATATAAAGGGTGACTGTAAAGTTGTGCAACCTTAATTTTTCTGCTTTACAGAAAGGACAGTCGAAGTCGCGAAAGCTATTGCGAGTAGGAAAATTTATTGTGTGACAGTACTGTGTATGGTTGCACTGCTAGATCACGCCATCGGCCAAAGGAGGGTGTTGCACGAAACAGTTTGTTTATTCCGAGCTACAATGTCGTTTACGCAAGAACAATGTGCCTTCATTGTTGTGAGTTACTGCCAATCGAAATCGTATTCAAAGTGTAAAGAAAAGTTTTCAAATGCTTTTCCAAATGCTAATGTGCCAAACAAATCCTCTATATCTCGTTTATTCGGTCGTTTTCGGAATACAGGAAGAGTGGATGACCGTAAATGTAAAGGCGGCCGAAGTGTTTTAACGGATGATACTCCGCAGACGATAAACGAAAAACTTCTTCGTTCTCCGAAAAAGTCTCTTCGGAAACTTGTTAGCCAGACTGGGCTATCTTATGAAAGTGTTCGCAAAGCTACTGAAGTGTTGAAAATACTTCCGTATCGGATAAGTGTGACTCATCAGCTCCAAGAACCAGACAAGGAAAAGCTAATGCAGTACTGTCGGTAGTTCAGACGTTTCATTAGAAATTACATATCTGTTTTAGACAAGGCTTGTTTCAGCGGTGAAGCTTGGTTTCATGTTAGCGGATATGTCAACTGTCAAAATTCCGGAATATGGTCTGCAGACAACCCACGTGCGTTCTACGAACAGCCATTACACTCGCGAAAAATCGGTGTGGTGTGGTGTATCTAGTCGGAGAATTATCGGGCCTATTTTTTTTCAGAGACCATAACAACTGAATGGTATCAACAAATAATTTTCGAATACAAATTAATCATGTTATTTTGTAATTAAGTAAGTTAAAAATCTAAAAAGGTAATCTAAAAACAGTTTTTTGTAGTTTGTGTGCGCGACTTTACAGTCAATCTGCATAAAAGTAAAACAAATTGGTTCAATTTTTTTTCATTCCATGAATCAAGCGTGCTTAGATGAAACGATAACACACAAACAGTAAAAAAATTGTCACTCATTTTTAATACCTAAAAGATTACTAAGATATCCAAAACACGGATAAAATTCTAAATTTAAGAAAAAACTTATTTTAGAATTTTCTTAAATTATTTAAAAAATTGGAATTATCTATAATTAACATGAGTGATAGACTTGTTATTTATTCAGAATCACGAACGGTAAACAAACAATTTAAGCGCATACCATTTTCCATAAATACGCTAGTACACACCACCTTGCAATATAAGTGGGTAGATGAGTAAGTTAAATTTTATCAATTTGGAGCATTGTTAAGTGTGATACCCCTGTAGTGAAGTTGTAAAATAAATTTATAAACCGATAAAAAAGTTCTTAAGTTAACATGATTATTTAATTATTATTTTCATAGATTATAGGTTGTTTAGAGCGTAAAAATTTTGGTTGCTAGAATTAAATGGACCTTCACGTTTCATGTAGTTCTACCACTGTATACAAAAACATAATTTTTAGAAAGAATTTTTTAGATTTGTTGTACAGTGAAACCTGTCAAATTCGGACTAATGTGACAACCGGCCGATCCGGATATGGAAAAATTAAAATACCATTTATAAATTACTAGAGAGCCAAAAATAATGAATACGTTTCATGTTCAACATTATTTTACACCTTTCTATTGGTTTAGCATTTGTATTTTGTATTCTCCGCCCATAACAGACAGGTGGAGTGCCAATTATTTACATTCAATCTGTTCGTTGCAGGGTTAAAATAAATAGTTCTGTTTCTTATCACATGGTCAGCCAATTAAATTACTGAATCATTTATGAACAGAATAGGTAGAGGTGTAAAAGACACTAATCAGAGTTATCTCCTCTGAAAGTAATGAAATTTATTATACAGCAAGACCCTGTGGTGAATTAAGTGAAGGCGTCATTTGCAGAGTGGAAAATTTGTGATTTTCAGAGGGCCCGGCATGTAGATAAGCATACTTTTCCATTCCGTGAAGAAGGCAATTGTAAACCACCTCACTCTTCGTTTTACTTAGTAAAACCTATATAGGTCCAAACCAGCCTTTCGGCTGATGACCTAAACAACAATTTGTATTCTGTAGCTTTACTTTTTAAAATATAAAAAGTAAAATTGGTTAACATCAGTACATAGGATAATTTAATTTTGGTTATCGTGCTTTTATAATTTTACTAGCAATTCTCGCGTTCTATGCTTCACGGCAACCTAAACTGTAAGTGTTTAACTTTTCACACAACCTTACACGTTGAAACAAAATCATGATTGCACAAATTAATGCAGGAATTTTGTTTACAGTATGAGACACCAGTAGAAGGAAAAGTACGACCTGAGAATGTGTTATAAGAAAAAGTAGATAAAATCCATTTCTTAAAAAACATTGTGAGATCTCCTTCATATTTATGGATTTCCGTCCTATAAATAATTTTCAAAAGTTTTAAACAGTGTACTTAAAAAATTATGTGATTTTTGTCTGCTTGACACCCTGCATACGTTTTTTTGGAAACCATGTCTCTCTTTAAACCTTCTTAAAAACATCACTTCAGTTTCACCTGTTTCATCTTGATGTTGAACATAACTTATCAGATATTCGATTGTCTAGAATTTCTCAGAGTGGCTCATTTAAAGCTTGTTGTCATCCTCTTCAGATTCAGATAATTTTCTCAACGCTATTGCACACCATTTCTATGATGTCACTATCTGTAATTTCGTTGACTTAATTTTCACTTAGCCTCTATTTGACTTCATCGTCATTACGTTTTTGACTTCAGGCAGGTGTTTTTCAAGTTTTGCACCATTCCAGCAACAACTTACACTTTTTCATCTGTAACCATTTGGCTAACCAAATTTTAAAAATTAGTTTCGAGACACGTCCGAATAGGGGACAGTCCGGATATCAAGGGTCCGGATATGACATGTTATAATGTATATGACTTTCTTTATGAAAAGCCTACACAACTTATCGATTTTGATACACGAATTACTGATAGATTCATCATAATCTCTTGAGTGACATTGTGTAATATAAACCTACGTTGTTAAGTAGAATTCACTATGACCTTCTCTGAACATAATTGTGAAAACATGTAGAATGTATTATCAGAAAGCCGGAAACTTTGATGGATCTTGACGAATGAGGTTTCAATAATTGTCATAATGACATTCAAAACACAGGAATATTACTTAAATGCATTTTGGTCGATGTTAAACACAATTCAGTTAAAACTAATATAATGAGACGGGATCTCGTTCAAAAATTCCCAAATTTTTAAAATCTACTTTAATGAAAATTTTTCAACTTTGCGTGAGTATTTCAATATTGACTTTTCTGTACCATCTAGCTAAAAATGGGTTAAAACAAAAAATTCACGTAAGTTCAATTTAATTTTCCATAATTTCTTCGTAACACCTCTCCTTCCAACTCCTTCAGTGTCATCATATATGTTTTTAGCTGTAAAGACCATCTTTAAAATCCAAGAATCTTTCATGAAACGGACTTCTTACATTCACCCTCCATTCTAAATAAACCAACCCTTAAAATGTCCTACCTTCCATCCATAATCAATTTTGCCAACCTCTGTAGCAGTTGGCTATTTGGCAACCTAAAAATCTTTTACATAATCAATATGCAATTTAGGGAGACATGCAGTCTTATCAAACCCTTCTGCTACGGTGTGTTTTTCGTCGTATACTGAATGTTCAAATGTCAAAACACGCTCCCAAATAAATTCACTTATCTAAGGCCATTACCGATAAAAAACTGTGAAAAAATTACATGCATTTTATACAATACGTACGGTTATTTCTATTTTAAAAACATAAAAATCGGTTGCGTTTTTCGCTAGCTACAGCGAGCGAAACACTTTAGCGCGTAAAATTTGTAGGTTACTTCATATTTTTGGCTGTAACATGCTGAAATTTAAGTTTTTTATAAAATTGTACAGAACATAATTTGTAGAAGACATTTTTGTGATACAAAACCATGTTTTACAATATAATTGTGAGTAACATTAGCCCTAATAATTGCAGTTTAAAATTTGCCAAATGTTTCCACAATTTTGTATTTTTTTATGGAAAGATTGCAACGAAAAAAATTTTTATTTGTTTTTTACAAAATAAATATTGTGAAAAAATTAAAAGCATTTTACAAAACACACACGGTTATTTTTATTATAAAAACATGAAAATTGGTTACGTTTTTGCTAGCTACAGCGGGCAAAACAATTTTGTCCGTAAAAATTTGTAGGTTAAAAAATTTACAAAAAGTATATAATAAATAATTTTAAAAAAAATGAAAATAATATGCGTGGTACGAAAAAACTGAAGTCAACAAAATAAAAAAAACTGAATTTTACGGCATCACGAAAAAATGTTTAAATGAATGAACGCAGAGCAGAGAAGAGTAGCACTTACATAAAATGCAACGCGCAAAGTGGGAACAGAATCTGTGATATTCGAACAGTGTTGCATTGCCAAATTCCTGCCACTCCCCACCCTCGCACACATGTTCACAATACATGTGTGAATAGTATTGAAATTGAACACATATACTGTGACAAATACACATACAAAATTATGTAGTAATGGTAAAAGGATAAGGTTTGTAATAATCCATGAAAAAGGTCGAGGGAAGTTTGACAAAGAAAGACAATGTTTACTCTCAGAATTTCCGCATACCACGCCAACGGTTGCACATAGAACAAAAAGGTTTAATTTTTTACCATCTGCGCATTATTCTGATTTAGTAGGTAGATCTACGAACTTTATAGATGAAAAATATTCCATAAGTTACATTGTCTTGAAGATAGGACGACTTCAAAAGTAACTTAGCGACTTAACAACATCGTTTCAACCTTGTAATCAATACATTTTTATTGTGTTTTATATGAAATTATAGAGACATTCAAGGTACGTAATTTAATCCATAAACCGAAAAAATCACTTTATAAATACGTTTATTATAGGCTTTTAAAGCTGATAACGACAAGGGCAACAGATTGCCTCCCGTAGCAAAAGGGTTAACTCCCAGTTTCAAGGTGCAGATTACAATTCGCAGTGGTTCTAAAAACACACCCGGGGGCGCCGCCAAACATTGCCAGGGATGCCGTGCCTCGGCATACACAATCATTTCCTTTCACATTTTACCTTTTTATCTACTTCTCTAGGAATGAAATCACCCGCAAAACTTATGTGATGACAATTTACAATAAGTACTGTGCAACGGTTGTTGTAATACGACGTATGGCTATTAAACAACGAGACTGACGTTGTAATAAATTTTCTTTATCTTTTATACATGATCACTTAATGTCACCTTCAATATACACTCCTTTTCTATCCCTCCAACACTCCATGCAAATTTTCCATTGTTGGAAACAGTGCTGGAAGTCATCTTCTGTCAGCCCCTTTAGGACACGTGCCGCTTTCTCTTTTACAGCTTCCACAGACTCAAGTCTTGTCCCTTTTAATGCAGATTTCACCTAAGAAGTGTATATTGAAGGTGACAATATATGATTATGTATAAAATTAAAATAAATTTTTTTACAACGTGAGTCTCGTTATTTAATAGCCACACTTCGTATAATTACAATTAATTTGTACTGTACAATGGTTGGTTTTATTATACGGGCGCCACCAGAAATGATCTGTAGATCAAGGGAACCGCGGTCTATAAAGTTTGAGAACCACTGCAATTTGGGATACGAGTTGGCTGTCTAAATATTTGGTTTAAGTTAAATCGTTGAAATTCTTTTAGACATTAAAATTTTAAATTTAATGAATTCTTTGGCGAACAAATCTGTTTCGTGCTACTCAGATGCTCGTTAGAACGAGCTGTTGGGAAAGCATATTTTCCTTATAAAGAATTTCCTAATTATATGTATATTCATTTTAGCTAACACCACAGCCGCACAGCTAGGGAGGGGTTTGTTTTTTAATAATTTAATTTCATAAAATTATTGAAAATATGGAAAAGTTTAATAAAGTAAGGAAATTTGTAATCGAACACGATCAACGAATTAAAAAAGTATACAAACTTAACAGCAATATTTTACAAAGTTAGTAAAAAGAATTTTCAGGAGTTTTTAAGAAAAAAATCCATCTAAAACAATTTTTAATGATAGTGATAACGGATAAAAATTGGGTAGAAAACTTTGGCAGTTCAATCATTCAACAGATATAAAAGTAAGACATATCTGGTGTGCAACTTTTATCGATTAACCTTAGTTGAACAGCGGACAGCCAGTTAAATTGAAACAACACTGTCCTTTTTTAATACACCAATTCAATACGTCAAGCGTATCAGTTTCGCAAACAGCAGCCAAATTTTTTTGTTTCAAAAACAAAAATAAAACCACAATAGTTCTAGAGTTAAAATTTCTTTAAGAAACAAGCTTTTTCAATATTATTATAAAAGTAATTAATCATTCTGGGAAATCTTTAAAAAATAATTTGAAAAAAAACTTATGTTGCAGTCCTAGACTGCATTATTTTTCAAAACTGATGGCCGGGAATGTGATCATAGCCGGGAATCGAACATGGAATCTTCCGCTTTATAGTCTACCTTGAGAACCGTTTAACCATGGATGCGTTGATGTAAAGTTTTTTTGTAGTGTGATAATTTCTAACTTCTAATTTTTTACTTTCTCTTGCCTATATGAATAAATAGGAAGGAAATTATTGTTTTCATGTCGATTTTTCGAAATCGAGTTTTCACCGGATCTACACGTCATCAGACCCCCTGAACCCAAAAACATGTTTTTAGCGATTGGTCTGTTTGTGTGTCTGTGTATGTGTGTGTGAACAGAATATCTCAAGAACGGAACATCGTACGAACTTGAAACTTAAGTTAAATACCACTAGAAGACCCGACACGAACATTTTTATCAAAACCAGTCAAACGGAAGTAGTAGTTTATTCATGTCATTTTTCACTTTTTTGCGAGTTTCTCATAAACGGCTCCTACGATTTTTTTTAAAACGCCTCATTTACTACATTTTTTATGCTCTACAAGATAGGATAGGTGCCATGTCTGCTGAAATTCTTGGTGAGGCTGTTTTCTCGTAAAAAATTGTTTTTTTAAGAATGCGACTTTAATGTGCATTTTACCGCAAAAATGTATTTAATAAAAGTTAAAATTTTACAACTTTTATTTCAAACATTTGTTTTGTATAAAACGTAGTTGGGCTAATTAGCGATTTTCAGTTTCTTCTCATAAAAACGTGTATAAAAAAAAATCGATTTTTTTAAGGATTCAGCCTTAGTATGCATTTTACGACAAGAAAGTTTAATTATATTTATAGGAAATTAAAAGATATACAACTTTTATTGAGAGCATTTTTCTCTACAGAGCCTAGTTTAGCGTGAAAGAGTGATTTTCCGTATTTTTAAGCTATACTGAGATTGATTTTCACTCAGTCTTTCACTAATGATTAAAATAAGATTATGTTTTTTGAGGTTAGTTTTTTTGTTTATTTTTAATGTTTTATTATTAATGTAAGGTTATATTGTTAATTATTTGGATTGGCAAGAAAAAGTTCTGTGAGTGTTTCACACCAGATTTTTTACTTTAAACTGTACCAATTGACTAACACTCAATTAGATCGTAGAGTTTTTATTGTCTTCGTATCGTGTCCATCGGGTTCGGATGTTGGCGATCATCATGGCTATTTTGATCTTATTAGCCGTAATCCGGAACAAATCGATGGAGCTCTTATCGAACCAGGTCCTCAAACTGGCGAGCCAGGAAATTCTTCTTCTACTAGGATTCTTTTTCCCTCTATCTTCCCCAACAGAATGTGCTGCTGTAGATCACATCTTTTTTTATTTCTCATAATAAGCCCGCAGCTTACGACACTTAGTCATTTTGACCAATTCCAGACCCTTTTAAATGACCAACATAACTTCAACATTAGTGGCTTTCTGCGTTTACGTAATTTTCAATATTCTCCTATACAACCACAGTTCAAAATCCTCAAGTTGGTGTGCAGTCACTCTGTTCAAGGTCCATCTTTCCACACCATACAGAAGAACAGAGAACACATATCATCTAAGGAGTCGTAATTTGGAACCCAATGTCAGATCATGGCTCCTAAATACTGAACCCATTGCGTTTAAAACTCCTTGGCGTTTCCAATACGACACCGTATCTACTGCGAGTTGTCCCATGCCGCATTAATAATCGCGCCCAGGTATAAATACTGTGAAACATGCTCTATTCTATAACCGTCTAAGTAAAGTTTTACACATTTTAAACATGTTTTACGGTCTTATACAGGTATATTGCCCTAAGCGAAGAAGCATCTTCTTCTTCTTTTTCAAAATATGTTATTTTGAAAAAAATATTTTTCATAAATTTTCTACTTGTTTCTTTTATAAGAAATAATTCTCAAAATCTTATATTACCAAAGTCCTATAACCCAAGTGGAACTTAAATATAAAATTTTAATTTCTTATGCCTTTGATTCTAGTGATTTCTAGATTTAGTGGGCTAGTGACTGAATTCGCTTTTATTATATAAAATGTAGCATTATACGAAAATGAAACGTGGGTGATAGGGGCTGTAAAAAAGAAGAGGATAGAAGCTTTTGAAATGTGGTGTTATAGGAAAATGTTAAATATTAGGTGGGTGGACAAAATAAGTAATTTAGAGGTTCTTAGGCGAGCGGATGAAAATAGAAGTATATGGAAGCATGTTACCCAGTGGCGGTCCTAGCGGGTGGGCCAGGTGGGCCCGGGCCCACCCATTTTTAATATGACTTGACTGAAACAATAAAACAACGGGGATTTTCATCCACAACAAGATGGCAAACAATAATGGTTACGATATTTACGTATCGCAAATGAGATGAATTAAACCTTATCTATGGGCATTTATGGCAGGGCAAAGACTTAGTAACCTGGCGATTGTATCCATAGAAAGAGAGTGAAGTTTTCCTTTAATGTTGGATCCAGATCCAGTTGTGGACGAGTTTGCAGCTCAAAAAGAAAGACGGCTACAGTTCGGTTTGTTTTAAAGTAAACAATAATCGAAAGTTGACTAGTTTATGTGTTATTATTTCTTCATAATTTTGACCAACAGAATGGATTTGGACTTGATTTTTATATTTTCAAACTGTTTTTGTAACTCCATGTACTGTATTTAAAATGTTCAATTTAATAAATTTCTTATAAAAATTATAAGGTTGTATTTGTTTATTCACTACTAATCCTGAAATAAAGATAGAATGTACTCAATCAGTTATCTAAATGTATTCAATTTATAAAATCATAGACAAATATATATATGTATGTATGTTTTACATAGGTAAAAATAATGTACATTACATATAAACAGCTACTTTTTAACCTAAAATATTAACATATAAATATATAAGTGGGCTCACCCAGAAAATAATTTCTGGGGCCGCCACTGATGTTACCAGAAGAAAAGATAGGCTAGTGGGGCATATCTTAAGACATCCAGGTATGGGTCTATCAATAATGGAGGGTAATACTGAGGGAGTGAATTGGAGGGAGAGGCAAAGGTTAGAATGTATAAAGCAAATAATTACAAAAGCTGTAGGGTGTTACAGGTATGTAGATATGAAACGACTCGCGCAAGATAGAACAGCTTGGAGAACTGCATCAAACCAGTCGATTGACTGATGACAAAAAATATACATAATGTACAATATATATGATAATGAACAGTCAAAACAAAACAAATTAAATATAAAACTCACCTCAGAGTATTATATTCATTTTAGATCTTTCGTCTCCCTCGGAGACATCATAAGGAATTCAAAAAACACACTAATCACATAAAACATTAAAACAATTATGGTCGCAGACCTCGTCAATTATTTACTACATCAATAACCATTCCGCTCGCGGTTATTCGGCCGAATAATGGTTATTGATGTAGGAAATAATTGACGTGGTCTGCGACCATAACTGTTTTAATGGTTTATGTTTTATGTGATTAGTATGTTTTTTTTGAATTCCTGATGATGTCTCCGAATGAGACGAAAGATCTTGAATGAATATAATACTCTGAGGTGAGTATTATATTCTCACCTCAGAGAATATAATATTCTCTGAGGTGAGAATTATATATTCTCTGAGGTGAGTTTTATATTTAATTTGTTTTGTTTTGGCTGTTCATTATCATACTATATATAGTGGTGCAAACAAAGGAAAATAATGTTTAATAAAATAATGTACAATATATACATAAACTTACTTTAAAATATAAACGCTATATATTTTTTATTTTATGAACTAGTTATGTAATTTTTTCTGATAATTATTTATTCGTAGTTAGGTAAATCCCAAACTATAATTTAGCGCAATAATAAATATAAATTTTACAAAAGAGGAAGGAAAAAGTTGATAATTATTCACCGTAATTTATTAGCAAGATTTATTAAACGTAATTTTTAAATCCATGGGACGAAAATTTTATAATTACATATGAGAGCTTTGACAGGCTAATTTGGCTGCACGTTTGATGTCGCTCAATTAATAATTAAATTTAATTAATTTGAAGTTAATTACGAATGAATTTTATGATATTTGCAAAACATTATTAACCGGGTACAATTTACACTTGGTTCAAATTACAGCTCTGTAATGTGATAGTATAATTATGACACCGTCTAAAATTTATTTAAAAATAATTTAAAATTCTGTCAACCAGAATCATATTTTATCGTTTAATAAGGTATAGAACTATAACGTGGGATAAACGCTTAAATCTTTACAAAATTTAATTTTGTGTTTTATTAGCTATTTGAAAATTAATTTATAATTTGGTTGTTAAATTATATTGATTTTATAACTAATTAGATATTATTTTATATGTCAGTTTAAGTACTAAACTAGATTAATCTATCTAAAACGATTTTTTTTTAATTGAACCGATTAGATTCCAGTTATTTAAATAAAGTGACAGTCATGATCGTCCAATAATAACTTGGTCACCATTAACGAAAAAGTTATTACATTTTTAATTAAATAACAAAATAAGCCTATTCTACTTACAAAATCTGATGTGAAACACTCATACGACTTTCTTTTGCTAATGTGAATAATAAAACATAACCTATTATATTTGTAAACAATGTAAAATGAAAAACATAACCTAATTTTTAACCATGAGTGAATGGCGCAAAATGAAAATCAACCTTTGTAGAACTTAAAAATACAGAAAATCACTAATGACACTACACTAGGCTCTGGAGAAGAAAATATTTTTTAATATATAATAAAAGTTGTAGATGTTTCAATCTTACTAATATTATAAAGATAAATAGTGTATTTTTGTGCAGGCTAATTTCTAAAACAACTGAATGGATTTACACAAAATTTTGACAGCATATTCGTATTTATATTCACAATTACATTTTCTTTTTAAATTAAAAACAAATGATAACCCTAAGGGCCCTAATTAAAATTTTTATAAATATGTATGTGTGTGTGTACATGTGAGTAGGTATTGGTGTTGAAGTAGATGAAGGGGTTTGATGAAGTCGAGAGACGTACGCGGGGAGAATCATCAGAACGTTGTGTGTGTGTTTGTGTGTGCACGTGTGCGCGTTTGGAGTATATAAAAATACAGTCAATCTAGCAGATAGACAATTTCTGTTACATATTTATTTTAAAAAAATTGACTAGGTCCTACACATGTTTCGCGTGCGAAGCCACGCGAGCCATGCTAGTTTTTATATAACTTGAATTTTTTACACTTTTGTCGTAAAATTTATACAAACGCTACTATATTAAAAAATTTCATTTTTTACCGATTTTGATGAAAAAAATACAAAAATCACTAATTGACGCTTAACTTATCGTTTAACAAAAAAAGTGTCTAAAATAAAAGTAGTAGATTTTTTAAATGTTCTACTACTGCTCGAGTCCCAGCTCCGTGTAGTTGCGGGGTGAAGGGTACGGGTGAGGTATATTGAATGAGTGACGCATGCTGGGAGAACGATTGTTGTATTACTCCGATACAAAACATTCGTTTTCAAACTTTCCGTATTTAACATATTTCTTTGTATTTATTACAATAATTATTTATTTACATGTTTTGATATAAAATGGTAAGTTAAATATTATGAATCCGACCAAGTTAATAACCCGGTAGGTATTTCTTAAATTAATGCGCCTGGTGATAAGAATATGGTTTTAGTCTAGTTAGTACACGCTACCATTACAAATGCAGCAGCTGTGAAACATTACTAATTCATTCATAAACTCATTCATTCTACCACTACTATAACAATACACTGCATTTCTTCCAACTACACGGAGCTGGGACTCAAACAGTACTTTAATTACACACACTTTTGCTCTAGAATGCATAAAAAGGCTACAATCTTAAACAAAAGAAAAATTTTACCTCAAAATCACAGGGCCCGAAGAATTTCAGCAGACATGGCGCTTACCCTATCATGTAGATCATAAAAATGTAGTAAATGAGGCGATTTTTTCAGATTTGTAATCTGCACAAAACGTTAGAGGGCCTGCCTGGGTTGGGTTTTAAGTTCCGGTTTTAACTGGAAGTGGCCCAAAACCGGAAGTCAAAAAATAGAAGTTGAAATTTGGAAACAAAAATAGTGCATTTGATTTCTTAGAGTGGACACAGAAATCCCTAATGGTTTTTGCCTTAAGTCAAAGATTTCGTTTATTAATCTCCGCGTAACAAATATGTTTGATAACCAATAATTAACTAAGTCTTTTGCTTTTCTTACCCTCCGTTAATGTATTCTTGTCTTCTGAACAACTCAACTTAGACCTACTTCTTATTTATAATTCAGTTGTTTTAATTTTCCAACTAAACCAAAGATAGAACTTTACTACGAAAGGTAAAATCGATATTACTGCACGATTAGATAAATGTACTGATTAATTAAACATGTTTAAAGTTACAATGTAATTTGCTGGAGAAATGATGTTTAGAGAATGCACATATTAGAGTGGTTCGCTTCAGTGTTGATCTACACGCCTATTTAATTAACGGAACCAAAATACACAACACTGAATTGTAATTTACACCATTGAACAAACGAATTTATTTGATGGAAGATCATTAAAGGTTAGCACTTGCACGTCCCAATTTATTTATGCACTAACCTCTAAATCTATATAAATAAAACTGTGATTTTGTATGTACAATTTTTCTAAATGCCCCAAATTTTATTTCTACGCCAGATATACTACGTAAACACCGAAAATAAGTTCAGCTAAATTTTTGTCTGTTTATCTGTTTGTATGTTACGGCATCACGCAGGAACCGCTGAACCAAATCCAATGAATTTAGATACCTAGGTTCTGGACATTATCGATATGAAATTAGGCTATACATTTTTTAATATCACAAAGGAATGGGGGAGTTCAGAGGGAGGAGTAAACAAAAAACTACGAATATCTCCGTTGAAAGCCAATGTATCAAAAAATGTTATATAATCGAAATTACGAAACGTTTAAAGATGAATAAGTTTACGTAAAGTTTTTGATTTTCATGCATAATAACGGAGATATTACCAATTAAAAAAAAAGAACTAATATTTTTAGAAGAATATTAACATACAAAATGAACAGAACAATAAACACAGGCCTACGCGCCGGTAAAACCCGTATTCATTCAGTCAGTACCTACCTACCCATTCCACCAGTACCCTATACACCTTTTTTTCCGTCACATTGTCAAAAATGAATCAGTCGTCTTAATAGTGGTCACCATTGTAGTGTTCCTATTGTGATTTACCTCTCATTTATTATGAAAATGATAAAGCGCTATCTTAACTTAAAAACACCAAGATCTCACTTTTATTTTACGTTCAACTATTTTTTTTTCATAAATAATAATGCTGACGTTGAAAGGAGGTAGATAACAATGAATAGTTAAAGAATATCAGACCTGACAGGGATCGAACTCGGTACATCAACCGACTGTCCACGGCACGAAGGAAACCGTTCGAAGAACGGGTACTTTAGCTAGTGCTAAATATAAACTGGAAAGCATTTATCCCATTGTTTTTGTTGTGGAACTTAATTGTACTATATGGAAAATAAGCCTGCTCCAAATTTCTTCTTTCCCCCATTTTACTTTATCTTGCCTATATGAATATATCGGAAGTAAAGTATTGTTTTCATATCAATTTTTCGAAATCAAATTTTTCGAAACGAACTTGTACCACGCCTGAAGTCTTGGGTTCAAATTCCGATCATTTGTGGAATGTTTTATCTTTCATTTTCATCTTCACCCTTTGCATTATTCTTAATGTGTTCAACAGCTGGATGCAAGACAAAAACATAGAATAAATCAGTAGATTAGTTGTTTATTTCATTATAACTTAATACAAATTTGTTATTTTTATTGTGATGATTCATTTGATTTATAAAAAGTTTTAAAATGTATTCTCAGTAAGAAATATTATAATTATAACATTAGAGGAAGGTTAAACAGATTTTGAGATATACCAACGCATGTAGTGTTTTAGCATTTGAAAAATAAGCTTCTGGCTTGAACTACGTGAGATCATAAATTGTAATTTTCATGACACGAAAAATATAAGTAAAAAGAATTTCATACTGGTACATCCATGATCATTTTATATCTACTTCAGAATAGCAAAAAATGTCAAAAAGCGGGCAAATTTTTTCTTTCATTTTCCTTTTTCATTTTTACTTTCCTTCTTTGTAATCTTCTTTGATAAATGAAGTAACATGCAATTTTATCTGAAAAATAACTTCATATATTTTGAAATTATCATATTTTATTTCTTCAAAAACAAAATAATTTTACTCCTCCAAATATAAATTACCTAAGTCATTAAATCCAAATATAACTAAAGTGAAATCTACTTATAAACTCAATTAACAATAAAATTCTAGAACCATGTTTTTAATCCCTAATGTGTTTACGTTATAATCTGTTCAATTCAGAACAATAACAAAATCACATGGTCCAATGAGATGAGGATGATGTGTATAAGTTGTGTAAATGAGGTGTAGTCTTGTACAGTGCTAGGTCGACCATTCCTGAGAGATCATGGTTAATTGAACTCCAACCATTAAAGTACACCGGTAACCACCGTCTAGTACTAAAATCCATATAACTTTACTAGGATTTGAACCAGAAACCTTCATCTCCGAAAATCAGCTGTAAAAACAGCTGACTCGCGGCGACGACTTTACTTCTAGGCCTTACCCAGTGGGTCTCTAGAACCTTAACGAAAATTTTTGAATTTATAACTGTTAAGAATTATTTACAAATAACTTAACAAAATCTTTTAGTAAATATTTAAAAATCTCTCCTGATTCTTTATCTGCCATGGTAGGAGCAGGAATTTTTAAATTTTGATGTGAAAAATATTTAAAAAATTTTTTAATTTACTAGATATGTACAAGATACACGAAAGCGCTATAAACATTGGAAAGTGTTTTCTGTTACCGTATTTTGGTGGTTAGAAATATATATTTCAATTAAAAATCTCAATGTCTTATAGAAGATATCATGTAGCAGCGTTACTTCAACGTTGGACTTCTGGATATTGCAGATGATACATGGTTTCTTCTTGATTTTTGCTTTCTCTTGCCAATATGAATATATAGGAAGAAATATATTTTTTCATGTCGATTTTTTGAAATCGAGTTTTCACCGGATCTACACGTTTTCAGACCCCCTGAACCCAAAAAAAACATGTTTTTAGCGTTTGGTGTGGTTTAGCGATTGTACAACTTGAAACTTGAAATTTAAGTAAGACAACACTACCAGACCCGACACGAAAATTTTCATCAAAATCGGTCAACCGGAAGTAGTAGTTTATTCGTGTCATTTTTCAATTTTTTGCGAGTTTCTCAAAAACGGCTTCTTCGATTTTCGTTAAAATCGCTTCATTTACTACATTTTTTATGCTCTACAAGATGGGTAGGGGCCATGTCTGCT
Source organism: Catonia carolina (assembly GCA_035578175.1). Classification (NCBI taxonomy): domain Eukaryota; kingdom Metazoa; phylum Arthropoda; class Insecta; order Hemiptera; family Achilidae; genus Catonia; species Catonia carolina. Next base: position 40,752,425 of record JAQMRL010000005.1, read on the forward strand.
GAAATTCTTGGAGAGGCTGTTTTCTCGTAAAAAATTGTTTTTTAATATTGCGACTTTAAAATATGCATTTTAGCGGAAAAACGTATATAATAAAAAGTTGTAAAGAATTTTAAATACTACAACTTTTATTTCAAACATTTTTTATATAACGTTTAGTTTAGCGGTAATAAGCGATTTTCTGTTTTCTTCTCTCACGAAATGGTGTAAAAAATCGATTTTTTACGATTTCAGCTTTAGCATGCATTTTACGACAAAAGTGTATAATCAACTTTATAGGAAATTAAAAGATCTGCAACTTTTATTTTTCTCAAACATTCTTCTTAAGCATTTTTCTCTACAGAGCTATTTTAGCGTGAAAGAGTAATTTTCCGTATTTTTAAGCCAAACTGAGGTTGATTTTCATTTTGCGTTTTTCACTCATGATTAAAATTAGGTTATGTTTATTGGGGTTAGTTTTTTTGTTTATTTCTAATGTTTTATTACTCATGTTAGATTATATTGTTCAATTTTTGCATCGGCAAAAGAAAGTTGTGTGAGTGTTTTACACCTGATTTTTTTTACATGGTGTTTAAGCTACCCATCACAGAGTTTAACAAAAGTTCATCGTTTTCTTTTAAAATTGTATCCATATAATGGCCATTAATTGAACTGATATAACATGCGGTATTGTATATTCATGAAAATTGCAGGGACATTTTATTAGTTGTCAACTGACCCCAGTAACCGTTTATAATAAATTAAAAAAATACATTTTTAGTTCTGAGCAAGCTGTTTTAAGTTACAGTAATGTTATGATCTGTGAATGAAATAAATTAATATATTATTATAAAACGCAAAGAAAATCAGGTAGGGGTTTCTAGTTTAATATAATATAATAAATAACTTTCCCTAACAAGAGACAAGAATGTTAGCATCTTCAAGAATCTTGTGAGGAATGCAATTAACACGCGTTGTTAATCAGGTAAATAATTAACTCTTTTAATAAATATAATCATGATTAGTGTCATAGAAATTATATATAACATTCCAAATTTTATAAAACGGGGTATGAATTCAATATTTATAATTTCTATAAAAAGTTCGATCGCCCATAACAGACAGGTGGAGTGTTAAATTATTTGCTCTCGATTTGCTAGTTCCTGGGCTACAAAAAAATAGTTATGTTTCTTATCACGTGGTCAGCCAATTATATGACAGCAATATTTAAGAACAGAAGAAGTGGAGATGTGAAAGCCACTAGTCACGAGTTATATCCTCTGAGAGTAATGAATTTCATTATACAGCCAGATCCTGTGGTGAATGAAGTGAAGGTGTCATTTGCAGGGTCGAAAGTGGGTGCTTTTTGGAAGGGCCTGGCTTGCTGATAAGCATACTCTTTCAACTCAGTGAAGAAGGCAATAGTACACCACTCACTACTCGTTTTTACTTAGTAAAACCTCTAGAGGTTCAAAGCAGCCTTTCAGCTGTTGACCTAAACAACAAAAAGCTCGAATAAGATTTGTGAGATGCTACATATTTTATGTTCTTTTATATGAAATGGAGATTTCGACCCTAAGACTACGACCACACTACAAGAGGCAAGCGTTGAGGCATTTGTTGATGAAGAGGCAAGAGTTTAGTGGCAAGATTCATTATACCGTTTCATTACAAGCAAGATTCATTAAAGACGCTCGTTTGTACGATAATAAATTTGTGGAATTTTTGAGAATGAGAAGAGAAACGTTCGATATTCTTAAAGAGATGTTACTCAGTCACTTAAAAAATCACTAATCACAGTACAGCCAACAAATAATAAACAGTATAATCACCAGTATGACACCAGCCTCGACACCTACTGAACCGACAAGTTGGTTAGCTAGAATACACGCCTGGTGAGTCATCCGGTTTCAGAAAGTGCTGAGTGGCTCCAGTGTGACTACCACCATAACATTACAGGTGTTGGTTTTAGGTGGAAGAAGCATCCAGGCGTCATTTCCATCTTGCCTCGACACTTGTCTCCTGCATTGTGGCCGTAGCTTAAGAGACGAGAAATTTTCAAAATTCAAGCCTTCGAATAATCAATATATCGACGTGTGCTATAGATAATATGGATGGAGAAACAGATGATTGAGGAAATCTTACATCAAATAGAAGATGAAGAAAGAGAATTTATTAATAGGATTAAGAGACGAAAACTGAAGTATTTCGGTAAGGTTATGCGTGACAGAAATACCATTTGCTGCTGCAAATGCCATTTGCTGCTACCAGTTGATGATACTGCAAAAAATAGCAACGTGAAAGGGCACAGGAAATCTATGACGGTCTTGATTAAAACACCTGAAAGACTAGTATAATTACTTATCTATGGAATTATTTAAAGCATCAGTATCAAAAGGAATTGCTTTTATGATCGCCAAACTCTGATAAAAAATATTAAACTAATTGACTTGTTGATTATTTTAGTGTAGGGCCTACAATGAATTCTAAAAAATATCTGGCGTAAAACACTCCCACGACTTTTGCCAATGTAAATAATGGAAAATATATCCTACATGCAATCATTGGTAAATAATGTAAAATTAAACACATAACCTAATATTAGTCTTGAGTGAATGACGCTAAATAAAAATCAACTTCCGTATAACTTAAAAATACTGAAAATCACTAATTGATGCTAACAAAGTAAACTTTTATGGCAAAGTAAACTCTGTAGAAAACAATGTTTTTTAGATTTAAAATTATAGATTTTTTAGATTATATTATTAGATTGAAAATTTAGTATCTGTTATTACAATATTGTAAAAGCTTTTAAATATGAAGCTAAAGGTTGCTGAGCTTGAATTAATTGCTGGAGCTTGCAGACATCTCTACATTCCTACAATTGGCCAAGAAGATTTCTTGGCCAGAGGCTTTTAAAACGTCTGGGCTGACTACTCGTTATCACCCTACTGTACATGTTTTGTAAGAAAGAGATGTCATGAAAGCAATGTTTGAAATAAAATTTATAGGTTTTTAATGTTCTACCACTTTAATTGTATACAATTTTGCGATAAATTCACTCCACAAGTCCACAATCTTAAAAAAAACAAATTTACCGCGGGAACAAACCGCCTCCCATTCAAATTTCAGTAAAAACTCCGTTTGTCCAATCTTGTAGAGCACAAAACATTAAATAAATAAGGCGATATTAAATAAAATCACAAAAGCCATTTTTGAAAAAATTGTAGAAGAGTAAAATATTTCACGAATAAAATACTACTTCCAGCTGACTGATTTTGGTGAAAATGTTCGATCGGGTCTTCTAGTCGAAACTAACTTAAATTTCAAAGTTGAACTTCATCCGCTTTTCCGTTCTTGAGGTATTTTGTTTGCGCAAGCGCGCACACACACAAGCGCACACACACCACACACTGTCACACAGACTAATCGTTAAAAACATGTTTCTTTTTGTTTAGAGGCCCTAAAAACGTGTATTTCCGTTAAAAACTTGATTTTGAAAAATTTTAAAGAAAACAATACTTTCCTTTCTTATATATTTGTATAGGGCAGGAGAAAGTAGAAATAGTAAGGCATGTATAGTGTAGGACTTTTATATCAATTAAAAAACGCCATTGTGTTATTGTAACTTATTTACTTTTCTCTTTCTGAAATACGAAAAAGCTTTTACCTTATTAATTTTTAACATGATATCAAGAAATTCTACTTAGTAAGCCTATGACAGGTTAATGTTTGGTTTATGTTCTTAACGAACAAGATAAAATATATTTTTCAATTTTTTTATGTTTTAGTATTCCAATTCACCATTACTCAATTTTATAAATTCCACGTCTTGTAGAACTTAATATTAATTAATTTGGAATTTTCCGCATCCTTTTTTATTAACATTATGCTTTGTAATGGAAAATACATTTCTCTAGAATTCTTTGGCACAGATCCATGAATTTTCTTCAAAAAGTTCTGAAATAGAGATTAAGAATGTAAAATTTTCAACAAAATTTCCATCTAGTTTTAAAGACCGATAAATCTGTAGAAATGCAGAATATAATTTTATTCAGGAGAAGAGAAAGGGTAGGCCTAATTGGTCCAATCTACGTCAGCCGACATAAAACATCATGGTCGAAAGAATCTTTGGGACTAGTATGGTGCGTTTGGTGCCCTTTTCTAGGGCATTCGAAAAAACTCGAGTAAACTTGATCGTAGCCAACAAGTTCGATATATTATTATACATAACCCGAAAGCTTAAATTTCGTCTATTTTTATAACTTAAGAATTCAGGCTTTCATTCCACACAAAAAGTAGAAAAATGTGTACCATTTCACGGATCTGATTATTTTATACTTACATCGATCTTCATCTAGAACCTTTAGATTATGTCCAAAAGCTCAGAACTCTCCTAACATCTTTCTCAAAAACATAATATTTTATACATGGCTAATAAACCCAGAAAATTTTAGAAATTTCGAGAAAATTAACTTATTAATTATTTTTACTTGCGTGATAATGCCTGCATAAGCCGTTAAGCGTAGATAATGATGTGCGTCGACATCTAGTTAAATAAATCCCAGACCTGGCTGGAAATTGAACCCGGGACTCCTGGCATAGAAGCAACTTGCGTGAACCACAACACCAACGGGCCAACCACAGTTTACAAATTTTTTCTCAGAATTTAATTTTAATTTTATACGTATTGAATTAAAAAAATTACGTAATTAAGAAATTATTTTTAGGTAAACCGAAAAAAGTATATTTTTCAACTCGTAATATTTGTTGTGGATCAGATATCGTTAAATGACAGATCTGAGACTTATTTTATAAAGTTTTTCAGGTTAAACACAATAAGATGCCACTAAATTGGTCTCTTATTTAAAGCCGTAAAAGTATCAGTACGAACTCATTTCACCGGGGTAAACTGAATTCATGGTGAAATCTTTCATCAGCTTAACTCGCTAACGCAGCGAAAATGGATTTTATTTTTTAGCTACAGAATCAGTCCTTTAGAGGTTGTCGTTAAATTTTTAATCCACCAGTATAATATTCAACAAGCGTAGAAATTTTAGTTAGTTATTAATTAAATGTATTTTTATTAAATTAAAATTGTAACGTTAATAATTTTTATAAAAATATTTAAAAAAAACATTTTGAATAGAATGTTGTCGTGAACTGTACGGTAAACATTGACATTGTCAGTCAAATACACAAACAAGTGAATGTTACGTTAAAAATGTTTTCAACGAGTCCAGTGAAATTTAAACAAACAGAATTGAAATTGCAACGAATGAATGTCAAGCGTATTGTATTTTTAATTAGAATATTATTAAATAAATATTTTATAACTATGTTAATTTACTTTAATTTTGTATTAAGTAATTTTTAATTTGTAATTGACTATCTATTAATATAATATGAACTTGTATTTCTCTTGAAACCCAGCTTTTTAGTACTGGTTAAAAAAATGTATTATAATATGGTTAATATTATGCATTTTAGATCCTTCAAATAACTTATTTATCAAAATTGTTCAAGATGAGTCTCTGAGTAATCTGTTTTGCCATGAAAGCAAGATTGAAAGTGTGGTGCAAGTGATGAAGAGCCTAAATTTGTATAACTGTACATAATTTTTATGATGTCTAAGTAAAAATATGTAAATAGTTCTGTGTACATGTAAATGAGTAGTGTGTGTGTGTGTGTGTGTGTGTGTGTGTGTGTGTGTGTGTGTGCGCGCGCGCGTGTGTGTGTGTGTGTGTGTCAGTAATTTTCTGTCACCGATTGAATTTTGCCGATCAGTCATTGTTATTATTTAATGTTTTTAATTTTTGTAAGTAATTAATTCATTGTTGTTATTTTTGTTGATTGTTTTTTGTAATTATGTATCAGCAGTTTAGTGAATACTGTTATAATTTGATTGTAATAACTGGTCGCTAATGACTGCATTGTTGATGTGACCTTAAATAAATAACTTAAAAAAAAAAAAAATTGTTCTAAAGTCTGCTCTTTGAAAAGGAATAAACGGATTTGTTAAAACAAAAAAAAAATAACATGAAAGGTATCTCCTAGTGAAGTTACTGTTAAAAATACAATAATTATTCACGTTACTACTAGACTTTGTAGTGAAAAATGCTCTAAATAAAAGTTTTAGATCTTTTAATTTCCTAAAAATTTGATTATATACACGTTTGTCGTAAAATGCATACTAAGACCAAAATCTTAAAAAATTCATTTTTTACAGATTTTCATGAAAAGAAACAGAAAATCACTAGTTACCGCTAAACTAAGCGTTATACAAAGAATGTTTGGAAAAAGTTGTAGATTTTTAAATTTTCTATGACCTTTGTTCATTGTATAATATACTTTTGACCTAAAATGCATATTAAGCTCGCGATCTTAAGAAACCGTTTTTTGTCTACGAGAGCACAGCCTCCTCAAGAATTTCAGCAGATATGGCGCCTACCCTATCATGTAGCATAAAAAAATCTTAGAAGCCGTTTTTGAGAAAATCGCAAAAAAGTGAAAAATGACACGAATAAACTACCACTTCCGGTCGACCGATTTTAATGAAAATGTTAATGTCAGGTCTTCTAGTATTTTCTAACTTTCAAGTTTAAACTTCGTACGATGTTCCGTCTTGAGATATTTTGTTCACGCACACAGGTACGCGTGCACACACGCACATGCACACACACACACACACACACACACACACACACAGACCAATTGCTAAAAACATGTTTTTTTGAGTTCAGGAGGTCTGAAAACGTGTAAGATATCCGGTGAAAACTCGATTTCGAAAAATCGACTTGTAAACAATACTTTCATTCCTACATATTCATATAGGAAGAGAAAGTAAAAACCTGAAATTTTTATCTACATTTTAATGATAACTTGGAATCTGATTTTCTGAGTACTACTTAACTGACGCGTTGGTAATATAAGCTTAATAAATTTCTAATAAACTTCTAATAGGTTTACGTATTAGTTATAAAAAGGCACTTCAATTTGTATTTTGATATCGAGTAATCCTGGTTAACGGTAAGTGTTGTAATTTTAATACTGCCTAAACACTTAAACTCTTGAATAATAGGTATATTGTGATATAATAATATGAAGTACGATATCTCGCAAGCAGGAATAGGCACAGACTTAATTCTAAACCCGATTAACACAACAACGGCAGTATCTACTATTGACGTGGTTATTATCTTGAGATTATGTAGACGCATTGGTTGTACCAGATAGCTGCGCATTTACTAACAGTAAACATTTAGTAACTACAATAATACGATGATTTATTTACTATCGAAACAACTTTATTACTTTCAGTAAAACTAACGAGAATAACAACGTTATTCTGTTGTTGTTATACCCGGAGAATAACCGACAGGAAACCGAGATCATTTTATTCGAAATAGAACAATACATATTTATAGCATTTAATATATTTTCTGTATAATAACATGGAAATAATATTATTATTAATATTTACCGGAATATTTAACTGCTTTACCTCGATAAATATTCAATAAACTACTGAGAATTAAATAAACAAAAGTAAGTTCCTAATTTTCTGTCAAATAAATAAGTAATTTCAGTTCGCCGAGCATATTAATCGATTACAATATATTGTGACAATATCTTAAGGGAATGTGTGTTCGAGAATTTTTGAGGAGGACCGATATTTTAAAAATGTTAACGTAAATAATAAGAGTGATAAATAGTTTCCAAGAAAAAGTTATAATGGACCTGCATTTTGTTGTACGACTATTGTGAAAGAGTCGAGTCGGGAACTATTTAGATAATTGGACTTTTTGTAACACCTTTTATTCAATCCTTATTTGTTTACAGTTGTTAAGATTTATCCAGAAGCGTCTAAAGGATTTTGTATTTTTATTATTATATCGAAAATCTCTGTCATTTTCGAAATCTCCGAAAGATACACCTACATAAGCAAAGAATTTTATTTAGAGTCAGTCAGTCTCTGTGTCTGTGATCCAGTGAGCTAATTTAGTAGTGCAAACAGTGCGTTGGAGAAGGTCAACCGACGTTACTGAGAATTACTGTGTATTGTTTAACTTTATTTCTGTATCTTTAAGTATTCTTTAGTAAATATAATTGGTTAAGTTTATTTATGATTATTCATTAATTATTATTAGTTTATTACTCATTATGAGCCAATTAATTGTAATTTACCTGTAGATTTAAGAAAATTTATTAATTGTAATATTTTAGTTTGTAATAAATACTTGTAATTTTAAGCTTTAGTGTGTAAATCAATTATTTTACCCAAACATATCCCGAAACGGACTTAGAGATAAGTGTCACAATATATATGAATTTTCAAATAAAAAAAAAGTTATTTTAGGTGTAATTATTGATAAAAATAAATAAAGTCATTTATTTATTTATAAATTTTGTAGTTTGTCAGGTCATCAGCCGAAAGGCTGGTTTGAACCTGTAGAGGTTTTACTAGTAAAACGAGGAGTGAGGTGGTTTACATTTGCCTTCCTCACTGAGTTTAACAGTATGCTTATCAGCATGCCAGGCTCTCCGAAAATCACATATTTTCCACCCTGCATATGACATTTTCACTTTATTCACTACAGGGTTTGGCTGCATAATGAAATTCATTATTCTCAGAGAAGATAACTCTGAATATAATAGTGTCTTATACTAATCTATCTATTCTGTTCTTAAATGCTACAGTCATATAATACTGGCTGACTATGTGTTACAAAACAGAACTATTTTTGTAGCACTGGAAAGTACATAAAATTTTATACAAACTAAAATTTTTTTGTTGGATCATTATTCCGTATGCACCACAGGGTCTTAAAAAATAAAATAATCGATCAAAAATTTAAATAAATGATTTTAATTGGGTAAAGTTTGATTGTTGTAATTGTAAAATTACCAGAAATTATAAAAATGATTCATATTATTTCCTACCAATTTCAATTTTAAATTTTCTGTAGAATTCAAATTTTTTATCGGATACACAAAACACACACCTCATGGCTTAAAAAAATTAATAAGCTTAATCAATCAAAAATTAATAATAAATGATTTTAAAAAGGTTGAAATATTGATTTTTTTATTTGTAGAATTGAAAAAAAATGGTAATACAGTATATATATTTTCATATTTCGATAAAAGATTTTCCGCGGAATAAAGATTTTTGATGGGATGACCGTAAAAATGTACGTAAACAGTAAAACCTACAAAAATAGTGAAAAATACGATGTTTAAACGTAGCTTACCTACAGGAAAAATTCATGGCGTAGTAATGTACATGAAAAATTAAACGTGGAAATAAAATGTTCCGTTTCTATCTCATTATAATCCTTTTACAACAGCTTTAAAAATTTCGTCATGGTTATGGTAATAATCTTCATGGTAATGGTGACCGTTGATAACCTTCAAAGAAATAAATGATCATCAAAAAAAAAAAAAATTTGAGTTACATATCTCCATGTAAATTTTTAGAATTTTTCAAGTATCCTATTGCGAGTAAAATTTAATACCAAAATCATTAAAATTTAACTGAGATTGCTTTACGGGAGAAAACGCTAAACATAATGAAAAACAAAACATAAAAACAATTCGATTATTACTTTCTAAAATTTTTGAATGTAATTATATTTATTAGTTCTGACTTACCGACATATTAGATACTTTCCAGGACTCTAGATTGGTTACGTCGCTTGTTTTTTCGTGTTATTCCTGCAAAAGAAAATCAAAAATAATTTAATTTTGTCAGGATATATGTAAAATTATTTTGTTTTATCTTTTGTAAATTATGGAAAGAAGGTTAAATAGATTTGACTAAAGGGCAAGGTTTAATGAATTGGAATTTATGATAGCAATAGCTGTATAGAATTAGGTTAGTCACTTGACTCATGTCATACTTGAGAAATGAATCAAGAGTGATGAAATGGAGACTACGTAAAGTTTGCCAAGAAGGCAATCAGATCATCTCTGTTCCTGGAAAAGATTGGGTGTAAAACAATGATGGTAGCTCTCGGGAAAAGTTGGTGGATGCCTTCATCTCATACATATGTTATGTGAAGAAGCTGAAGAAAAATAAAGATACAATTTTTAAACTTACTTATGCTGTGAAAAATATATCCTAAAGAATATTTTGGTATTTACAAACTCTACAGAATCTTTAACAATGTATATGACACTATTTCGTTCATACGGTTTTTTTTTTTTTTTTTTTTTGAATAACTGTAAATCTATGATCTGCTCTCATAGAACAATGAGTAGGTGTGTTGTAAGTATAAATCTTGAGTAAGTAATACCCCTTGGTATTACTCTATAAAATTTCCCATTTTGTTGAAGTGATCTTGCCAGGAATGTAAAATAAATTACACAATCACATATTAAAATAAATCTGTAGGGTGTAGTCTGCATAGTCTTCTGTGTGTTCCACTGTTGTCTAGGAGATTGATGGCTTCTGGATTCTGATGATTTTCAAGTCTTGTTTGGTAACTGGTACAAAATTTCTGTATAGCTTCGTGTACCGTGGGAGTGTTCGTGTCTCTGTGCAAAATAGTGTTGGATATGTACCAAGGTGAGTCCATGATGTTTCGAAGTATTTTTGACTGAAACCGTTGAATTATTTCAATGTTACTGTGACTTGCTGTGCCCCAAAGTTGTATCCCATATGTCCACACAGGTTTAAGTACAGTTTCAAAATTTTGTTTCGTTCATACGTAATGTATAAAAATTATTTTTATTATCTTCTTTGAATAATATTTCGAATCATTTCAATTATTTAACTATAAGTAAGTTTTATAACATTAAAAAATAAATTTTGGCTGTATCCGTAGCGAAGTGGTAGTGCGCTAGCCTACAACGCGGAGGTCCCGGATTTGATTCCCAGCTATGGTCTGGAAATTTCTCACAAGTTAAAACTTACCGTTTCATATCCGTAGTCACTAATAACCGACCTAATGATGAGGCTTTAAATAATACTAAAAGAACATAAATAAAACTTGACGGAGATTACTCCCAGTACCATAACTCCAATTTAAAAATCCCTGTAGTTGGTCAGGTAATTGTCCATATGAATATTACAAAACACAAAATGTAAGATTTATTTATAGGTTATTTGTTGTTATTGTTTAGGTAATCAGCCGAAAGGCTGGTTTGAACCTGTAGATGTTTTACTAAGTAAAACGAGGAGTGAGGTGGTTTACCATGCCTTCCTCAATTAGTGAAAAAATTACGCTTATCAGCATGCTGGGCACTCTAAAAAGCATATATTTTCCACTCTGCAAATGACACCTTCACTTCATTCACCACATGGTCTGGCTGTATAATGAAATTCATTACTTTCAGAGGAGATAATTCTGATTATTGTCTTTTACACCTCTATCTCTTCTGTTATTAAATGCTTCAGTCATAAAATTGGCTGATTATGCGATATGAAACAGAACTATTTTTTGTATCCCTGGAACTAGCAGACCGAGTATAAATAATTTAACATTCCACCTGCCTGTTATGGGCAAAGTTTATTAATTGTCGGTTAATTAAAAAATTAAACGAAATCAAAATGTTATCGGTGAAGTTTTGTTGCTCTTATTTATTATTTTTTTATTTAAAATCGCATCAACAGCTTGGTTATTAGTGACTATGGTGGGTTATGTTAAATTAGGTTTGAAGTCGGGTTTTAGCCAGGAATTAAACCCGGGACCTCCGTATTGTGGCAATGTTATTTTTGTCAATACGGTATGTCTAAAATTTTGAAAAGTTTCAGTTTGTGATAGTGGTCATAACTATTTAAAAGGTTGATTGCCAAAGGGTTTTGATGACGCCAAAGTTTTTCTTGGTATTTTTTATATCGTTATCGTACTTCGTCTAGAACATTGTTTACATGTAAAACCTGTTTAAAAACCAGTACGAACGAATGGAATTGGACAATGGTATCAGCGAGCTCATCTAATATTGTCATTTTGCAGCGTCTTCAATCTAAAATCCTTAGAATTATTACTGACTCCTCTTGCTTTATAACCAATAATGTAATTCATCATGTAAGTAATGTTTCATATTTTTTAGTGAAATAATATGCATGTTCTTTTTATAAAAATAAGTAATAATTTTAAAAATTCTATCCTAATTATATTTTAAAGAAGCATCAGAATGAAATTTTGATGTTTTGTCTTTGCACTTTGAATTGTATCTTTATACTCTTTACTATGTAACAACTAATTCTTTTCTGTTATAAAAACTTTATTTTGTATTTACAGTGGTTTAAACAAAGTGGACCAAAATTTACATAAAAAGTTTAGATATAACATACAAAAACTACAGTTAAAAACACATTTCTTATTACAGGCTTTGGGAAAAATACAAGATATGATGTTACAAAGTAAAAAATATATATTTTGAGATTGGAAGAGCAAACTCAAGGGACTAAGGGATACTGCACAAGAAAGTTGAAGTACTATTCAAATAGTGTAGGGATGGAACTAGAGAATATAGAAAAAATCCCGTGTGAATTTACAAAAAAGAAAATATCATCAATGACCCTTCTGTAGTGTAGAGAATAAAAATTCTAATCCAATAAAAATTTTACCAACATTTTTGAGAAAAATTCACAAAGTAAAGGTGATGATAATCTTGGGAAAAAGAAGTCGCATTAAAATACTATTAATGATTACAAGTATTTTTCCTCGTTTCAACTGACTTATTCAAAAACCCCTTTTATGAGACGACGCGTCCCATGGCTGGTGGCAATTTTTAAAAAAGCTTCCCTTTGACTTATGGAAAAACCATTCGTGATTTCTATATCTATAGAAATCTTTCTATATCTATATTTCTATATCTATCTGTAGTTACTCTACAAGGAGACTTGACAAACACTATTTTTGTTACCAAATTCCAACTTTGATTTCTTGACTTCCGGTTTTGGACCACTTCCGGTCAAAACCAGAGCTTTTAGCCCAATCCAGGCCCACTAACTTTTTATGTAGATTACGAATCTGCAAACCGTTTGTTGCTATCTCTTGTAGTTTCTGACACCTGGTTATGACGAACGGACAAAGGAAAATGATGACAATTGTAAAAATTGCCACCATTCAGCATCAGAGAGAGGCATTAAGTAAACTGGATCACTGATCTCCCTGTTGGCCTATGTATCACTATCGGTTTTATTTTGGAAATGGTGCGCTAGGTTGCCTCAGCGAGTGGTGGGGGTCAGTGCTGTACTAGCTGTGATCAGAATCACGTCGCTCTCGCAACGTTAAATATCAGCTGACCTATAAACATTAGTCTGTTATATGTTGCAAGTGGTACGCGTTAACTGCTGCACACAATTGAATGTTTTTAACGTCGCTAAAAGATGATCATTTACATCCTTCATCGCCCGTAATTTAGTAGGGAGTTCGGTACTAAGACACGAAATCTACTGACTGAATCCGAACGGTTTGCGCAGCTACACCGGCAAGCTTTTTAGGCGTCCGCTCTAACAATAAGTGACATTTAAAAAAAGTGGGAAATAGAAAAAGTAAAATTAATTACAAAAGTTAAATATTATTTTAATGTTAGAGAGAATTCGTACAGTAAAAAATATATAATAATAAATGTATATTAAAGTTTTATTAAAATTAATTTTTTAGTTTACACAATATAAAATTTAAACATTATTCACCCATTAAAAAAGTTTCAACATTTTTCGACAAACATTCCTGAGCATTAAATAGTAAATGGGACATCGGTTAATAAGATGTAATAAAAAATTGGTTTATGAGAAAAATGAAGCAAATTAACGTTATTTTAATACAACCTAATAAATTAAAATTTTCCTTTTTCTGTCTTTCAAGGATTAGGCATCTCTGCCTATTACGAACCTCTTAAATCTGCCCATCTCTTTCTCGGACGTCCTCATTCTCTCTTTCCCTCCGCTTTATAGCCTAGTGTTTGCTTAGCTATCCTATCCTCCTTCATTCTGTTCACATGCTCCAACCACTGGATGCTGTTCTGAGATACCCCGTCGTTTATAGAGGAAATGTTTAGTTCTTTCCTTAATTGGGTATTCTATATGGGGATACTACATCCATACGTATGTCAAGAAATTTCATTTCAGATGTTTGCAATCTACTCTGCTCTCGCTTTGATAGCACCCAAGTTTTACTGCCATAGAGTAGGGTCGACTAAAATTTGCTTAATTTGGAGAAACTCTGAACCAAATTAACTTTATTAAATACAACCTAAAAAAATTAAATTATTAAATGGAAGAACTTTATTTAAGACTTTTACTGCACCTCAGTTTCTTTCTGAAAATACTTATGATACTTTAAAAAAATACAGATTCATAAACAGAATAAGTACCAACTTTAATAAGTTCATTAAGTATGACTGTTATATGAACTTCATAAACTTTACCTTAAATAATGGGAAGACAACTAAAATATTTGATGAACTAAATGCATCACTGAATTTTGAACGAACTCGTTCATTTTTCTCACATAAATTTCGTTATTAATTACTTCTGCAAGTAATCGTAAATAATAATTGGTAATTAAAATAACTTTTATTATAGTTTACTGTATTTTACGACATGTTATGAACTTTAATCTATATAAATTTAAGTACCCTTTTTAGTACTTCAAAACAATAGATGTTAAATAATTCAATATCAAATCACACGGACCAAACTAATATTCTATAATCTTTAGAAATACGAAATTTTAATAAGAATTCTTCATTACTGATTTATTTTTAGATCTTTATAGAAAATGAACATAAAAGTTTTAATTGGAAACAAGAGAAGAAATAGCTGTTAAGGCCGTTAGCAATACAACCAAAAACTGTGTTCGGTCTTTTTAAAAATGTTGACATAGTGTCAAATTTCAGTTTTTGTCATCTTTGTAATTAAGAAACCGAATTGGTTTTCATGAAACATGATTCAATATTTTATGTTTTAATACTTGTACTTGTAGGCCGGTACAATTAATTTTTCATTTAAAACCCCAATTTTGAATTTGTTTTCGCTTTTTCGCGCTCAGAGGTATACTTATATCTGATAACAAAAATACGGACGGTATGAAAGATTATTATTCAATAATAACGATTATTATTCAATATCTTCCACAGATAGCTATCTGTGGAACAATCAACAGGACCTTGAGGAACAAAGCCATAAGGGAAACGAAAATGAAATTCTATAAAGTTATGGCTATCCCCACTCTTTTATATGGTTCTGAAACCTGGGTACATAAAAAGAAGGAATGGAGCAGGTTACAGGCTGCTGAAATGCGATTCCTAAGAGCAGTGAAGGGTTGTACTAGGGAAGACAGAATCCATAATACTGAGATCAGAAAAGAGCTCAACATACCCTCCATATGGCAGAAAATCGAGGAAACCAAACAAAACTGGAAGGATCATGTGGAGCGCATGGAGGATGGAAGAATTCCCAGGGCAGTCATCTCCTATCAGCCAGTAGGGAAGAGAAGTGTGGGCAGGCCTCGTAAGAGATGGAATTGATTAATAAAGGAGTTTGCAGTCGGAACAGGCAATGTGCCTAATCCTTGAAGGAAGACGACGACGACGATTCAATATCTACATTTAAATTTTTTAACTCACGCACAACAGGATACCATAAAAATAATCTTCTTCTTCTTCTTACTATCACGTATTAGGCATAAGCCTGTTCCGAACTCACAAACCATCCTGCACATCAACACAAACACGAGACATTCCAACCCGTACATCTAGACTACTGCATCATATTCGAGGTCTTCCGACCTCCCTTCTTCCAACTGGAACATATTCCGTCACTTTTAAAGGTAATTTCTCCTCTGGCATCCGTTTCAAATGTTGCCTCCATTGATTACGGTACTCCTCCACTTTTTCATTCAAGCTAAATACACCCGACTCAGATCTAATTTCCTGGTTATGTATTAGATCCAGCCTCGATCAGCCCTTCAGTCTTGCTTAAAAATCTCATTTCAGCTGCTTGAATCCAACTTTCTTGGCGTTTTGTGGTAACCCATGACTCACTTCTATAAAGAAAGACTGGGGCTGCCATTACCTTAAAATATCAATTATTACCAAAAAATAATAATAATTATTATTATTATTTTCAAATATTATGTAAAAATAAAAGAAATATTAGAAGATCACCCGAATGTTTGGTGCTTAATTTACTTGATAACAGAAAACAGACTAAAGAGAATAAAATTACTCGACCTTCCGTTTAGATTTTTCAAATAAATATAATATTATTGATTAAGTTCATATTATTTACTACGTTCAACTTTTATTCTCATATCTGTTATTTTTATTAAATTTATCTTATACCGTTATTAATCTTTTATCTAGATTCAAGATTTTCAAAAATTGTAAATAATATTTTGGTTTTGTTTTTCGGAAGCAATACCACTGTATATTGTCTTCATCATGTAAATACTTTTACTATAATTTACTTAGTCATTTTTAGACTGATTGTAAATAAACTGAAATGAAAAACAAAAATGTAGAAATCAAATAATACTGAAATGTATCAATAAGCGTTTAAAAAAACGATGTTTTTAAACCAAATACATAAAAACAGTGAAGTATAAACCTTTTTGTGTACTGTTGTATATGTGGGTGAAGGCTTACAGGATCGGTTGGTAGAAAATAAGAAGCTACCTGATTGAATCAATTCACTGAACTGGATCATTGTTTAAAGAAATAAACAGTAAATCAAGTTTGAAAACGGATAAAACTTATTGCGTACTTAGGAATCTTTAATCGATATATTTTCGAACGTTTCATTACTTAAACAGTTAATTTCGTAAACTTGATAAATCACGAAAATTTCTGATCCGAAATTTTTTTAGTTTAATTAAAATTGTGTGGTTTTCTGTTTTTTAGTTTTTTAGATAAATAGCCTAAAGTAATAAGATAAATTATTTATTTGCCCGTAACAGACAGGTGGAGTGTCAAATCGTTTACACTCAATCTGTTCGTTGCTGGGCTAAAATAAATAAGGCAATTAAATAAATCACTGAATCATTTAATAACAGAAGAGGTAGAGGTGTAAAAGACATTAATCAGAGTTATCTCCTCTGAAAGTAATGAATTTCATTATACAGCCAGACCCTGTGTCGAATGAAGTGGAGTTGTCATTTGCAGGGTGGAAAATGGGTGCTTTTCGGAGGACCTGGCATGCTGATAAGCATACTCTTTCAACTCAGTGAGGAAGGCATTAGTAAACCACCTCACTCCTCGTTTTACTTAGTAAAACCTCTACAGGTTCAAACCAGCCTTTCGGCTCATGACCTAAACAACATCAAAAAATTATTTATACTTATTAAGCATAATTATTTCATCATCATCATCATATCCTTTACGGATTAGGCCAATCGCCTGTTCCAACATCACACCATCTCTTTCTTGGACGCCCCAAACATCTCCTTCCTCGAGGGCGATACTTCAGCGCCTGAAGACTAGCTTTATCAGGTGACATCCTAAGTACATGTTCCTGCCACCTATTTCTGTACCTCCACATTTTATCAATGATTGTTTCGTCTCTCTTCAGTTCTTCTCGAATCGCGCTACTTCTAATGTGTTCTCTCCGGCTACATCCCTTCACAGATCTCAAAAATTTCATTTCAGCTGCCTCCAATCGACTTAAATCTCTCTTCTTTGGTGCCCAGGTCTCACTTCCATACAGTAAAATCGGCACCGCCATTACATCGTAGAGCCTCAACTGTGTATCTTTCCTGGTTCGATTCTTAAAAGTCCTATTGATATAACCACAGACATGCTGAAACTTGCTTATTCTAGTGCTTATCTCTCTATCAACGTCATACTTATTTAAATTATTATTATTAAAAATTATTATAAAATTAAAATAAATCATTGCCGACCGCATTGGCGTAATTGGTAACGTGCTCGTCTTTCATCCTGCCGTCGTGAGTTCGAATCCTACTCAGGCACGGCGTATTTTCATACGTTACAAAAAATCATTTCATCCTGACACAGTTACACCTCAACGTCGTCGCTAATGACCGTTGCAGTTGATGCGACATTAAATAAATAAATAATAAAAAGAATCATCAAAATATTTTTAATAAGTAGAAAGATACAGTGTTTTGTAAAACAAGATGTATACATCTTGTAAAACAAGCAGAGCTTTGGATACGCTCGTTGAAGTATCCCTGGGATTAAAAAACTTTTAACAATCATGTACGTTGCAATATCAGATAGGTTAACTTCATTTTATTCTTGACTTTCTGTTGCCCTATATGAATATATAGGAAGGAAAGTATTGTTTTCATGTCGATTTTTCAAAATCAAGTTTTCACTGGATATACACGTTTTCAAGCCCCCTGAACCCAAAATAGGCTACATGTTTTCAGCAATTGGTGTGTTTGTATGTGTGTGAACAAAATATCACAACGCAATAGAATACGAAGTTGAAACTTGAAATTTAAGTTAAGTATCACTACGAGTACCGCCACGAACATTTTCATCTAAACCAGTCAACCGGAAGTTGTTTCGTGCGATTTTTCACTTTTTTGCGATTTTCTCAAAAACGGCTGCTACGATTGTTTTTAAACCTAACTTTTACAATATAGTGTTAGTGTTATGCTGCTGAACAAACTTCCGATTTCTTGTACTAATTGGGTGTATTTGTACTGTTATTAATTCAATGATTAAATTTAAATGAAAAGAACGTTATAAGATAGTTTTATCTGAAGCGCAAGCTGTAGATTGGTTGTTATTTTATAATTAAAAATGATTATTTGTTCATTGTTTATTTAAAGTTTTATTTTGAAATTGGTTATTAGGGACTACAATTTGTTACTTAGAAGTAACAATTATTTATAATGCGTTAATATTTACAAAAATCTATCCAAAAACGAACCCGAAAGCTGCTGCTTTGCAGTTTCACGTAGGTAAAGTTTTTTATTTTATTTACCACGTAAATTTTATATAAAATTATTTGTAAGTCTTGAAATTTTAAATAATATAAAAGTAATATTAAAATTAAATATTTTGATAATAGAGTCGTTTTTAACAATCTTGTCAGAGGTCACGACAATGAAACATAAAAATGCAAAACTTTTTATTATAGATGATTACTAGTTGTTATTTTTGATAAAACATTGTAACTTTACGGGCAATATTGTTGATATTCTTAGAATTTTTCACGCAATATTTCTGTTGTTTAGCAAATGTGTTAAAACTTAAACCCCTAATATTAAGTTACATAACTTATAAAGAACATATTGACACGATAAGATTAATTTATAAGATAAAATTACTCGCACGAGATTCTCATATCAATTTAAAAATTACTGTAAAAATGAAGTCTTTTCATTTTCTAAAAAATAAAATAGTTAATAAAACTTCAAGTATAGGAACTAATAGCGTATTACTACAAACCCAAAAAAATATAATGAAATACTAGCTAAAGTAAATTTTTTCACTATAAAATGTTTTATGTTAAACAATATTATTTCAAATGTACATAATATAAAGTAGAACGAGAAAATATACCGGATGTGAATAATTTGGGACTTCAATTCCAGTATTGTGTTCAAATGTAGGTGCATTATGTTATTTATTTGTCCAAGGACAAAAACTACTATTTCTAGAATGCTTTGCACCGATACTAAGATAAAATTTCAAAATAAAATTTTCTTGCCGGCCGCATTGGCGCAGTTGGTAACGTGCTCGCCTCTCATCATGCGGTCCTGGGTTCGAATCCCACTTAGGCATGGCATATTTTCATACGTTACAAAAAAATCATTTCATCCTCCATTGTAAATAGTTGCACCCCAACGTCGTCGCTAATGACCTTAGTAGTTGATGCGACGTTAAATAAATGAATTAAAAAAAAAAAAAAAAAAAAAAAAATTTTCTTAAGGAATATATATAATTATATTGGTCAAATTTCCCTCATTTACTACGTTTGTTCCACTTTAAAAAAGTATGTAATGTTTTTGTCATACAATAGTAAAGCATGGGTGATGAGGAAAAGGGAGGAAAGAAACATCCAAACTGCAGAAATGAAATTCTGAAAGTCTGTCAAGGGTTGTACAAGACTAGACAGGATCAGAAATGAAGATAAAAACAAGAATTGGGAATTTTTCCACTTAACGAGAAAATAAAATTGTATTGTGCCCAATGCGTCGATCATTTAAATAGAATGCCAGAAAGCTGCTTGCCTAGTGTAGCGAGAAGATACAAACCAGTGGGAAGAACAGATATTGGCAGGCCGAAGAAGAGATGGGTGTTTTAAAAGGTAGAAATGCCTAACCTTTGCGGTCTTGGGTTCGAATCCCATTCAGGCACGGTATATTTTCATACGTTACAAAAAAATCATTTCATCCTGCACCGTCTGCATTAACAGTAATTGCAGAACAGTTGGACGTTAAACCCAAAAAAGAACCTTTGAAGAGAAAAGGAAAAGAGTTTTAAACCGTTCTTTCCAGGACGAAAATATTGTACTACGGTCCTTTAAGGCTTTCCTCACCGTTCTTCTAGCAGATTGAATGCAAATAATTTAACACTCCTCTTGTCTGTTATGGGCAGCTTAAATGTTACATTATTAAAATCTGCAAATCAAAAAAATTTACTTCACTGCTCATTTAAGAACTGTTATGATTCGATTACATGATTAGATTCAACTAAAATTACGATTAAAAGACGATATAAATTTTGGTTGAGAGATTTTTGATTAAAATTTAAAAAATATTTTAAATAAAAAAATTAAAAAGAAATCAAAACACTCGCAAGAGTAGTCTCCTTTCTTCGCCCTAATAACTCCTACGTGTTTCCAAAAAATAACCCATCAAATATGGTTGAACGGTTTTAAAATTCGGATATATAAATCAGCGTTAAAAAAATCGTTGTACAGAGAAGGAAACGCTCATTTCGATACCATACTCATTCATATTCAGCATGAATTAACATGTCAAATTTAAAATTCAATGTGTTAGTAACACATCAAATCAATATTCTGCCAACCAAAGTTCAATGATTTATTTCTACAACCTTGCCCCACTCGAATAAATTCACACAATCATTTCAAAGCTTTTAAAAAACCCGTTGCCTTGACAACAAATAATATCAACCTTGTATTTTTATTAGAATTGTTTCTAGTTTCATTTTAGTAGATCTAGGTTTTATATTTTAATTTTTTGGAGCCAATTTTTAAAATTATTGTCATCTATCGTTTTGTTTTGTAAACTCGTCCGTCACTCCCAGGTGTCAGAAACTACAAGAGATAACAACAAACGGTTTTCGAATTGGTAATCTACACAAAAGTTGGTGTTCTTAAATTGAGTTTGAAGTTCCAATTTGACCGAAATTGGTCCGAAACCAGAAAGTCAACAAATCAAATTCGGAATTTTTGAACAAAAATAGTATCACATTCAATTCCTCTTACAGGGTAGATACAGAAATCATATGCCCAAAACGGGCAGGTGGAGTGTTAAATTAATTGCACTCGATCTGTTGGTTTCAGGGCTATAATAAATAGTTCTGTTTCTTATCACATAGTCAGTCAAATTTATGACTCAACTATTTAAGAACAGAAGAAGTAGAGGTGTAAAAGACACTAGTCAGAGTTATCTCCTCTGAGAGTAATGAATTTCACTATACAGCCAGACCGTATGGTGAATGAAATTAAAATGTCATTTGCAGGTTGGAAACTGGGTGCTTTTTGGAGGGCCTGACATACTGATAAGCATAGTCTTTCAACTCAGTGAGGAAGGCTAATGCCTTCACTGAGTTGAAAGACTATGGTTAAACCACCTCACTACTCGATTTTACTTAGTAAAATCTCTAGAGATTTGAACCAGCCTTTTGGCTGTTGACCTGAACAACAGCAACTGTTGACCTAAAAAAAGGGTTTAAAGTTCCGGTTTCGACCGGAAGTTTCCCAAAACCAGAAGTTAAGAAATTAAAGTCATAAACTCCAAGAGATAGAAAACAATGGTTTCCGGATTCGTAATGTACACAAAAAGTTAGTGGGCTTGGATTGGGTTTGAAGTTCTGGTTTTGACTGGAAGTGGCCCAAAACCGGAAGTCAAGATATCAAAGTCAGAATTTGAAAACAAAAGAAGTGTCATTCGTTTCCTCTTGAAACGTAGATACAGAAATCACTAATGGTTTTTGCCATAAGCCAAAAGTAAGCCTTCATAAAAATTGTTACCAGCCATGGGATCCAAAATCCATGATTAGTTTCATGAATGGTATTCTTTTCGGTTGACTTAAAGTTGCATCAACAGCTCGGTTATTAGCAAATATGGTGGGTTATGTAACGGTGGGTTTTAACTTGTACAAATTTCTAGACCCTAGCCAGGAATCGAACCCGGGATCTCCGCATTATAGGCTAGGACAACTACGCTACGGAAACTGTCTACTTTAAAAATTTAGTTGAATGGTTATTAATAACCAAGTTGATATTCAATTACAACGTGTATTTATCATGGTTAACAAATTTTTTAAACGCTAACTTGGTATCGATATCTGAATCTTAGATTAAGAATAACTAAGACACCGTCTTATCAAATCGGTGTGTTATCATACCACAATCTCACACAAATCACCTCACTATCTCATTCTTAGACATTTCAAATGACAGTGAAACGAACACACCTCAGGGATTTATTTCAAAGCGACACGACCACTCATAAATTAAAAGGACCTCGCACTATGAAAAATTATGAAAATATCGAGATTTTAATTTCGCGGTTTTAGGTTAGTTTAAACGTTATGTTTTTCAGTAGTAATAATATTTTTTTACCTTTAAAACAATTTTAAATATTAAATAAAAAATACCAATGTGCCGGATGGCAAAAAAATCAGCAACTTTGTAAGTTCTTTTAAATCTACGTTCATCAAAAATTAATTTTTCTATGATGTTTGCCTTGTTTCCTGAAAAACTGTTCAGCACAATATTTGAATATTTTACATGATAGAAATACAAAAGCTGAGATTTTTCTTAAACTTGTAGATGACATAAAAGTAAAGTTATAAATGTTTTAGGATAAAAATTTAAGATCAAGTCAGACGAATTCGGGAAAATATTCTAAAAAAGATTTATTGAAAAAATTCAGTAATCAGTGAAATGTACCAACTAAGAATGTGCAAAATTTCAGGTCTGTAACCCTTATGGAAGCTGAGAAATCGGGTCGTAAATTTAGCTATTTTAACATGGGTAAGATACATGGAACAAGGTCCCCATCCACGAAGTTTCCCCATTGGGGAGTTTCTTCGATCACGACATATAAAAAGAAAAACTCATCTCCTCACAATTCTGCTTAAAAATAGATTGTAGATTGTGTTGCAATTTTTAAAAAAATTCCAGAATGAATATTTATGTAGATTATATTCCAATAATTTGTATTTTTCATTACTTTTTTAAAGCATCACCAATTGCAAATAACAATTTTCGAACAGCTGTTCAATACTATTCCTATACAGTTCAGAATATTGTAAAAAAATTTGGTGTACAACACTCACACAACTTTCTCTTGATAATGTAAATAATAAAACATAATAACTTAAGTTTCAAGTTTTAACTATTTTGTTCACACACACACACACACACACACACACACACACACACACACACCAGTCTCTAAAAAACATGTGTTTTGTTTCAACAAGGGGCCTGAAATCGTGTATATCCGGTGAAAACTCGATTTCGAAAAACCGACATGGAAGCAATACTTTAATTCCCTATATACTGATATAGGGCGAGAGAAAGTAAAAAATTTAACAAATAAAACTGAAAATGAAAAAATCAATATAAAAGTATGTCACATGAGTAGGCATTTACATGGAACAGAGAGAGAAAGAGTATATTTTTGTGTACATTTGCTACGTTACGGACGAACAAAACACATTACCAATTTCTATTCTTTTTTATTATTTGTTTTGCATATTCTCTTTTTATCGTTTCAGAACATGATATCAGTTCCAAATATTCTTTTTCTTGGTGGTAGAGGTTATTTTGTATTTTACCCTTCTCGCTAATAAAAAAAAGAAATTTAGTTGTTTAGGCTGAATGTAGCGATTTTAAATTACTAAAAACAGGACAGGAACGTTTTTAAAATAGTTTAAAAAAGTCAATATAGTGGAAGATAATATTTTAATTTTTTTTTTTTTAATTACAAATATGTGTACGTTGCAATCTGTTCAATTCAGAACAATAAGAAATCCCATGACCCAATGAGATGAAGATGATGTGTAAATGAGGTGTATTCTTGTACAGACTCAGGCCGACAATTTCTGAGAGAGTATGGTTAATTAAACCCGAACCATCGAAGTACACCGGTAACCACTGTCTATATTCAAATCCGTATAAAAGTAACTACCTTTACTAGGATTTGAACCAGGAACCTTCGTCTCCAAAAATCAGCTGTTAAACACCTGACTTGCGGCGAAGACTTTACCTCTAATATTTCTAAGCTTAATTTTTTTATAACCCATCGGTTGGTCTAGAGCAGTGTTTCCCAACCGGTGGTCCGCCGACCAAAGGTGGTCCGTGAGAGCATTCGGGGTGGTCCGTGAGAGTCCAGTGACTACTTATAAAAAAGTAATATTTTCCCGTGATTAAATCAAAGTTACGATTTTCATTGAACAAGATTAAGTAAATACCTTCAAGATTCAGATTAAGTAAAGGTAGAAGAGTTGTGGTGTAAGAAAGCCCTGGGCTTCCCCAAGATTCGGCAAGTAGCTTTGCGGTATCTTATGATTTTTTTCAACCACTTATTTGTGTGAGCAGGGGTTCTCTAGTTTATTGTTAATTAAAAACAAACAACGAAATCGGCTAAATGTAAGCAGTGATTTGAGAGTAGCTCTTAGCAAGAGCCTAAATCCTAGAATTCCTCAGCTAGTCAGAAAGATTCGTGCACAAAAGTCCCATTGAAATTTTCATTTCATTTTTAATTAATTTTTTTAATTTTCATTGTTATTTTCGACTAAGTAAATTCTGTATTCCTTATTTTATTAAAAGACAATTTGCAATTAAAATATTTTTACTTTTTGTGATGTGTACATCACAAAAAGTAAAAATATTTTATATGTACCCTACTTTCTGAAAATAACAATTATATGTTTGTAATAATAGTTTTTTAATTAATAATAATAGTTTGTTTCTGAAAATTTGTTTTATTTAATCACCTTTTAATTTGGTTACAACTGAAAAGATATATGCAATAATGTAATGGGTGGTCCGTGGTAGTTCACTTTCAGGCTGAGTGATCCGCAGACCACTGCGGGTTGGGAACCACTGGTCTAGAGGTAAAGTCGTTGCTGCGAGTCAGCAGTTTAACAGCTGATTTTCGGAGACAAAGTTTCGCTGTTAAAATCCTATTTAAGATAGTTACTTTAACACGGATTTGAATACTAGACAGAGATTACCCGTTGTATTTTGATGGTTGGGGTTCAATTAACTATACTCTCTCAGAAATAGTCGGCCTGTGTCTGTAAAAGAATACACTTCATTTACCTGTCATACACATCATACTCATATTAACTTGTCACGGCCCCATATAATTTTTAACATTCCCTCAGTTAATTCCTATTTTTCCCCAAGTACGCAAACTGCCCATTCCCTCACACCCCACCCAAAAAGCACACAAAAAGTAAAGGCCACTGAAAAAAGAAAAATAAATAAAAAGCTGCTACAATAAACAAATAATAAAGAGAAAGGCGACTGAATAAAAATATATAAATTAAACAAAACGAGCCGCCATCCCTGCCTTTCACCTGTCTTACAATATTAATAAATTGCCACAGCCCTATAAATTTTTAATTCCCTCCATTTTCATAACTTCCCATTCTCCCATTAACCCGAATCCTATTAATTCACTAAAAATAATAAATCTCCCCTGAATTTCCCCGAGTTTGCATTTATTCCGTAAATTTATTCACCGAGCGACCAGGTGTTTCTTAACACGATGTCGCCAACTCATGGCTTCTTAGCCTTCTCAACCAGGATTTAGGAATCAGGATCCTAATCTCATTGGATCATGGAGTTCTTTATTGTTTTGAATTGAACGGATTGCAACGTACACATATTAGGGATACACATTTTTTAAATATTATTTTTAGCTAAAAACAGCATTGATATTAAGCCAATAACGTTGTATGATTAATAAAAGTAGTTATTTACGTCAAATTAATATTCGCATGTTGTAAATTACAAGCCTCAAACTGAATGTTATTAGTTGAAGGAATTAAACCACATGGCTTCTCCATAAAAATGAAGAAAACCGATCTATCCATAAAGTTGAAAAATCATATCGTCCGTCAACTTGAAATGAATTCTGTTTTTGAAAATGAAAAGCTACGTTTTCCTAGTGACGGATTTTCTACGCAGCGTAGAACTGATTTGTCACAGTCACGTTGGCAGGAGCGTGAAAGTAGTTTCTTAAAGCAGCGTTTTCGGTTGACGTAGTTATGTGTGAACAGTAGTTGCGTTAAAAGTGTTTTCACAAAATAGAGGCAGTATGCAGGAAGAGAAAGTTGACTGCGTTGTTAATAATATTAAAGAAATCACAGCTGATGACCGGAAAGAAGATTTTATACTAACGAAATTCGCAAAGTGCAGGAAAGAAGTAAGTGGTCTGTTCCGAAATGGTATTTGTTCAAGAGCCATATCCATAACGAAGAATAAAAGTTCCAGAACTATTTTAGATCGTCCCGCGAAAGATTCTTCATCGCTTTAAGCCTCGTTGGAGATGACTTGAAAACCGCCTTTTACAACAGAAACAAGGAACCAATAACAGCAGCCAAAAAACTGGCTTTAACGCTAAGCCAAACTCAGTTAAATCTTCATCCTCATCTACAGAAAACCTCACTGTCGGTGGCTTCGTAGAATTTTGTGCCATTTTCAACAACAACCTAAAAAAATTAAAAATACTTCCTGAACTATAGCGAAAGGGGATGCCACCAAACACAAAGTAAATCACGCAGCGTGACGTAATAGACTTCACTAGAAGCAGTGACTATCGAAAACCTTTGCCGTGCACTCAAAAATAACCGCACAAGAAAAATTTCGCATGCTTCATCTTTCAACATGACAATGCACGTTCGAAAGTTACAATAGATCTCACTTTTGATATCTTACTATTTTGAAATAATAACCAATTCTTCAAACAGTCGGATTTTAAATTGTTAGGAAAATGTTAGTAATATCTTGGAAGAATGCTTTTTTTGACAAAAAATATTTTAAAAAACCTACCAAAATATATATTTATGTAATTTGGACATAATTATACAGAAAGACATTTATCAAACTTATTTACTTCTGGAAAAAGATTCGTATCGTATTCTGGGTATTTATTTAGAAAAGTAATAAAAACGATGTAGATTACGTTTTCTTCTAATCATTTTTACATTTAATTTTAAATAAAACAGGACGATAATTGCTGAACATGAAATTTCATAAAATAATTTTTTATCTGTTTTAAGGATAAATTTTCATTTCAATACGGTCAGATAAAAATTAATGACTTTACCATCTATTATATTTTCAAAAAAAATATTATTCAAATAATCACATCAAGAATATATTGCTCAAAATATCTGACATATTTTTATGAACAGCCTCGATACAAAGTAAATAATTTACAAAAATTATTCATTCAAAAACATTCATGTTTAATAAACGAAAAATGTAAGTAAGGCTTATAATTATAAAAGTTATCAAAGGTTAACTATTTTTTCATCCCTTCTAAAAATAAATTTGCATTTTAAATTGCATTTTCTGAAACTTCATTACGTGAATAAACTTTACATATAAAAACTTCATGCATATACTTTATTAGATAAATTAATATTTTAATTAAAATAAAAAGGCCATACGAAAAAAAACAGGAAGTTTTTATGGGTTATATCAGAGAGCTTAGTGGTTTATAAATTTGAAAGGCGATTACGAATAATTTGTGTGAAAAGGAAATAATTTATTCAAAAAAAAACCAAACAAAAAATAAAAATTATTTCTATATTAAAAACTAATTTATATTTAAAAAGGTATAGTACAGTATTGTGATAATACCTAAAGGGAAGGTGTTATTCCAGAATTATCTAGGAGGACTGAGATTTTAAAAATGTTATTGTAGATGACAAGAGCGATAAATAGGGTTATTTTCAAGAAATAGTTAGAAATAGTGTTGTATAAAAAATGGTTAGGTATAGAATAGGCATATTGTGTGACGGTTACATGAGAAGGATCGGTGTGTCTAATTAGCTCTATTGTTAAGGTTTTGTAATGTGTCCTTTATTCAAATATTATAAAGTTTTTAACTTTTTTAAGCTTTAAGCACAACTTGAACCTTGAATTTAAAATTAGACTACTTCGATGCTATGTATTTTCCATCTTGCTATATGGAGTAGAATCTTGGACTCTTAGTGAAGCAACAGCAAAGAAACTGGAGTCATTTGAGATGTGGACCTACAGAAGAATTCTGAGAATATCATGGACAGATAAAATATCCAATGAGAGAGTTCTTCAAAAACTAAATAAAAAGACGGAAATAATGTACACAGTCAAAAGAAGAAAATTGGAATACCTAGGACACATCATGAGAAATGACACTAAATACAAGCTGTTGAAATGCATAGTGCAGGGGAAAGTGCATGGCAGGAGAGGCCTTGGGCGAAGGCGAATATCCTGGCTGAAAAACTTAAGGACATGGTTTTCAGTATCCACCCCTGAATTGTTTAAAGCGGCTGTCAACAAAATCAGCATTGCCAGAATGATTGCCAACATTCGGTAACGGATAGGCACTGGAAGAAGAAGAAGAAGCTTTATCCAGACACGACAAACAGATTTTGTATTTTTGTATAGCTTTGTTAATGTAGTATTTTCTAGAAGTTAGCCTGTATAAGGAACGACCGTCTAGAAGTTATAAGTAAGTCTTGAAGTGTCATTCAGTCAGTGAACTATACAGTGTAATGGATGCGTTTGTGAAGAGGTCCAGCGTATATAGTAGACACGGTTAATACTTAAAAAGTAGGATTTAGACAAATTAAGTAAAAGATAATCTACTTAAGTTCATTAATTTATTATAATAATTAGTTTATCATTTATTATAATTATTAATTTCATTGTAGTATTTGTCATTTACTTGTAGATTTAAGTAACATTATTAATTACAATTTTTAACAGGCAGGTGGAATGTTAAATTATTTTGCACTCAATCTGTTAGTTGCAGGGCTAAAGAAAAATAGTTCTATTTCTTATCACACGGTTAGCCAATTAAATGACTGAATCATTCAAGAACAGAAGAGGTAGAGGTGTAAAAGACACTAATCAGAGTTATCTTTTCTGAAAGTAATGAGTTTTATTATACAGCCAGACCCAGTGGTGAATGAAGTGAAGGTGTAATTTGCAGAGTGGAAAATATGTACTTTTTAGAAGGCCTGGTATGCTGATAAGCATACTCTTTCAACTCAGTGAGGAAGGTAATTTTGTAAACCACCTCACTTTTCAGTAAAACCTCTGCAAGTCAAACCAGCCTTACGGCTGAAAACCTAATAACAAGTGTGTAATAAATACTTGTAATTTTTAAACGATATTTTCTGAATTATTTATTTTACCCCAATCCCGAAACGGACCTTAGCGATAAGTGTCACAGTACATGAAATCGATTTCCACTGGCTGACTCACTCATTCATCACGAAATCTCCAAAGTTACATCAATTCAATGTAAAAGCTACACTCAAGTAGTAGCTCGCTAAGCAAGGAGTTTGAAAAAATTTACTTTAAAGAAAAAATTGTAAAATTTGTGAAAAATCTGTTTTTTTTTTTGGAAAATTAAATATTTGTGTATTTTACATCAATATTTTACAATGGTTTAATCGAAAATTGTCGCACAATTTTTCGCTCTCTTCCTGAAACAGTATGTTTACCAGGACCTACACAGTCTATACCAACCAATTACACAAGAAATTTCAACAAACACGAAAAAATACAAGTCAAGATTTGAACAACATCTAAAATGTTAGCCATTAACTACTGTAATTAGACAACCGAGAAGAAATTAATTGATTACGACAACTTTACCCAAGTAACCTTTTTTAGTATTACCTTTTTACTGTCTCTTGCCCAATACGATCATTAAAGAGAAGGAACGTATTGTTTTCATGTCGATTTTTCGAATCTGGTTTAACGGATATACATGTATTAAGGTTCCTGAACCCAATAAACATGTTTTTAGCGATTAGTGTGTGTGTGTGTGTGTGTTTGTGATCAAAATATCTCAAATATCGTGTGTGTGTTTGTGACCATCAGAATCCATTAGCGATTAACCTCCTCGACAACAACGAAGATACTCACAGACTGAAACGTTTTAAAATACTCGACTTACCCCTACGATTTTGTTAATCATTTAAACCTTTTTTATTTCTACTTCAACTACTAATCATCGTCATCTCATAATAGGTACTGTTATCATCTCTATCATCGTCATCATCTCCATCTTCAACAACTTTGTGTTTCAAGATGTTGATTCACAGTTCATCAAGTTTAGTTTTGTGCAAATATACATATATATTTTTGCTTCACATTTAGTCTTGTTGAAATACACTACTGAATGTGGTTTTTATTTTAATTCTAAGAACATTTGCTCAGATTTTCTCATCTTTGTTTAAAGTTTTTTATTTATAAACTGATTGTAAAAGAAATTCACTTTTTAAAAAAAATGAAACCTTTCAAGTAGTTTATTTCGTAATATCAATAATTTTATATGTAGACCTAGATTAGAAAATTGACTTGAAGAGTTTTTAACTGTTATGTACATAAAATGAAATGAGGCGAGAAACTGAGAAGAGTAAAAGATCAATTTACTTGACCCCCCCCCCCCTGAGGACATCAATAAACCCACGCGCGTAGCGCTGGAACAATTGATAGTTAATTATAATCAACAAACTAACAATTAATTAGTTTGAATTAATCGATTGATCACACTTGACCACGAGTGTTATCTTGTGAACATGTCCAGAGCTCATTCTCCACACTTCAGCTTCTCATTACCACTTCCGTTTACATCTTCGAGTGGTTTAATAATATCAAATCTCCGTGTATGCATACCATAAGTTAGTATGCTTATCAGAAGAGCTGTTACAAGGTGTGCGTAGAACTGAACAATTAATATCAATACATTGAGATGAACTGTTGAAGAATTTGTCTTCAAGCTTCACCTTGCAAGTACACTAACAATCTTATAATCTAAATGAACTTGCAAGTACACTGTTGTTCAATCCTCCTTAAGGAGTACGGTCATTGGGTAGACCGCGAAGAAGATAGATAGAACCTGGAACAGGCAATGTATCTAATCCGTAAAGGAGGAGTAGGAGTAAGAAGAAGGAGAAAAATTTATAAGTTAAAATAAAAGTGAGTAAAAGTGAATTTATAATACAATATAATATATTGAGAAAATATGATAACATTTTGATTATTGCCTTTTACCTGATGTACACGTTTCATGGCTCCCTGAAGCCAAACATGAAATGATATCCGTCTGTCTGTAAAATCTAAAAATATTAAACCGATTGAGTTAAATTTGAAAACTAAGTGTTCCTTAACCAACCCCTCATTGTCTTTTGGAATTATGTAGCTATATATATTTTTTCCCTAATCTTTGTACGCTCCAATCTATTAAATTTAGAACACTATGAAACCCGTTGACCCAGTGAGATGAGGATGATATGTATAACGTGTAAATAAGGTATAGCCTTGTACAGACTCACGCCAATCATTTTTGAGAGAGAGTATAGTTAATTGAACCTAAACTATCAAAGTACACCGGTAACTACTGTTTGGTAATCAAATCCATGTAAAAGAACCTTTACTAGGATTTGAACAAGGAACCTTTGTTGTTTGTTGTTATTGTTTAGGTCAACAGCCGAAAGGCTGGTTTGAACCTCTAGAAGTTTTACTAAGTAAAAACGAGAAGTGAGATGATTTACTATTGCCTTCCTCATTAAGTTAAATGAGTATGCTTATTAGCATGCCAGGCCCTCCGAAAAGCACCCACGTTCAACCCTGCAAATGTCACTATCAGTTCATTCACCACAGGTTCTAGCTGTATAGTGAAATTCATTACTCTCGAAGAAGATAACTCTAACTAGTGTCTTTTACACCTCTACTTGTTCTGTTCTTAAACAATTCCGTCATATAATTGGCTGACTATGTGATAAGAAACAGAACTATTTTTGTAGCCCTGGAACCAACAGATCGAGTGCAATTAATTTAACACTCCACCTGCCCGTTAAGGAACTTTTGTCTCGGAAAATCAGCTGTAAAACAGCTGACTAGTGACAACGACTTTACTCCTAAACAATAGAATTTTGTCACTTGGAACAGACGGAAACCTAATCCTTGATTGTGAGGAGGAGGAGGGGGAGGAGGGAGAAAAATGAAGGAGGAGGAGGCGGAGGAGAAGAAGAAGAAGAAGAAGAAGAGTAAGAGATAGTCATCTATAAAGAATAAAGAACAAGTTGCCATAGGTTCCTCCGCCTAGAAAAAGAGGACAATTCAGAAAGTAGTGAACAGAAGGCGTTATAAGAGCAATGAAAAAGAGTAATTTGAGAGATACAGACATGTAAGAGGCAAGAATGACATTTTGGGATGTTGTTAATGTCTTAGTGCTACAGAACAACCGCTGTAATACAATAATAGAAATCTATATTTCTATCTGATCGATTATTTACTAAGCACAAAAAAAATTATCAACTATTTATTAACAAGAGTAAAAAAACTTGTTTATCATTATTTTACATTTGTTTTTTATTGATAAGTACTTTATTTTAATCTGTGCCGGTAGACTAAGCTAGTACAACGGTGTACAAAATGAGCTAGTTTTTAAAAAGCTTTTTTTAAAAAAAAGTTGTTAAAATTAAAAATAACAATATTGTTTTTATTAACTAGTACGGTAAAAACAAACTAAATGAACACAATTAAAATTCTGGTAACGGATATTTTGTCGATTATCCAAATAGACAAGGCTAAGAGTTCATTAGTGTCCCGAACGCTTCATGTTTAAAATTAACCGATACATCCTCTATACTAAAACCAAACCCAACCCTCTTAATCAATCTAGGAGTGACCTAAATAATAACTATCGTTGATTGAAAATTACTTTATTTTTATGTTTATTTTTTTTAATATAACATATTTTAGTTTGATCGTTTAGTACAACATATTTTATGTTACATATTTGCTTTATATTAATAAAGAAGCACAACAATAATGAATATTATTATATTTCAAAGAAATAATTTTTCTTTATTATCCGACATTATTAAAAATATGGTATCCTTTCATTGAAATACATTTTTACTTTGTTTCATAAAAGAAAGGTATTTTTCTGTAAGAATGATATTCAAACATATTTCAGAAAAATGAACTCGCAAAGAAAAATAAACTTGGTATCTGTAAAAATATATGAATAAAGTTAAAACTGTACTACATTTAATATTTTTCAATTTGACTAATTCTTAAAACTGTAATAAGTCATCAAAGTCTTACTTTTAAATTGATTTTATGGTGATTGAATGTTTTTGACAGTAAAATACTGGGTAAGAGAGAAAAGGAATTCAGAGGAAACAGAACATAGAATTTTTAATTAAAAATATGACTGTTTTATCAGAAGATTACAATGAAAAAGCGCCTTTACCATAAATGAAATATGAAATGCTTCCATAAAATAAATAATAATGAGTTTCTCAAATTTGATTCTCTGGTGAGAAATTATGCCAGGTTCTTATAAGAATGATTTGAAAATTCTTCAGGTATGAGTAAAAATCCATTTTTCATAATTATCTATACTAGCATATAAAATGTTTTGTTGTGTTTCTCGGGTTGTACCGGCCTGAATTTAATAATTTTGACGTCGTTTGAAAGCTATTCCTATAACGAATTTCTAAAAATTCACAAATATTTGTTTTTCATGCAAAATTATACCAGAAAAACAATTAGATAGGTAACTTCATAACCGTTAAAGTTATCGAATTGCAACCTTCACCAGTGAATAACTAAAGAATTTTAGTTTCAAACCGTACGTCAGCGGATACTTTTTCAAGTTGAAAAATAATTTTTATTTTAGAACTGAACAAAGAGACACTGCGAGCCATTATGCCGTTGCGTTCATCTGTCTCCAGGGATCGCGCCTTTTTAATTTAAAAGAGTTCAGTTCCCTATTCAGCTATCTTTTGCTATAACAATTAATAAATCTCAAGGGTAAACATTTAAATTCATCGGGTTCGATTTGCGCAAAGAATATTTTTCGCATAGACAGTTATATGTGAGGCTGTCAAAAACTGGTTGTTCTTGCCATCAATACATTTTGATAAGTACTAGAATAAAGACAAAGAATGTTGTGTATAACGAGGTATTATAAATATTGTTGGCATTTTAACCGATGAAAATGTTGTAGGGCTTTCAATTGAGAAAAATACTGGTTTCAGCTGGAACAAAGTTACTTCATGAAAACTTTCTATAGCCTATCACCCGTGCGACACCGAGGTGGAGGTCCGTTATTTATTTAGTTCCGGTTTTATTTAAGTACAATTAACATTATATTTTTAGTTGACGAAGTGAAGCGATTACGAGTTAGTATTGAATAAAGTCTTAAAAAACTGGTGTAAAATACTCACACAACTTTCTATTGCCAATGCAAATAATGAACAATATAACCTAATATTAGTAATAAAAAATTAGAAATAAAAAAAAACTAACCCCTAAAAACATAACCTTATTTTAAACATGAGTGAATGATGTAAATTAAAATCAACCTTGTTTAGCTTAAAAAATACGGATTATCACTCTTTCACGCTAAACTAGGCTCGTAAGAGAAAAATGATAAAATAAATGTTGCAGATCTTTTAATTTTCTATAAATTTGATTATATACAGTTGTCGTAAAATGCATACTCAGGCTGAAATATTTAAAAAAAAAGATTTTTTTACGTTTTCGTGAGACAAAAAAGAAAATCGCTAATTATCGCTAAAATAAGCGGTAAAAAGAAAGTTTGAAATAAAAGTTGTAAGATTTTAAATTCTCTACAATTTTTATTATACCAATGTATTTTTGCGCTAAAATGCATACTAAAGCCGAAATCTTAAAAAAAAACATTTTTCCTACAAAAGCCTTCCCAAGAATTTTAGAAGACAGGCACCTTATCCTACCTTATAAAGCATAAAAAAATGTAGCAAATGAGGCGATTTTTTAAAAAAATCGTAGAAGCCATTTTTGAGAAAATCGCAAAAAGTAAAAAATGACAGAAATAAACTACTACTTCCGGTTGACCGATTTTGATGAAAATCTTCGTGTCGGGTCCAGTAGTAGTATTTAACTTAAAGTTTAAGTTTCAAGTTCGTACGAGGTTCCGTTCTTGAGATATTCTGTTCACACACGTACACAAACACAGACACATTACACAGACCAATCGCAAAAAAGATGTATTTTTGGGTTCAGGGGTCTGAAAACGTGTGAATCCGGTGAAAACTCGATTTCAAAAAATCCACATGAAAACAATACTTTCCTTCCTATTTATTAATAGTCTATAGGCAAGAGAAAGTAAAAAATTGTACAATTTTTTAAAAATTAATGTTGAAGTCAAATATTATTTATTACCAATGGTTTTAAAACAATGGAGAGATCTCCCACGGGAAGAATCTGTTTACTTATTTATATATTTTTTAGAATTACAAAAAATGAACAAGGCAAAATATTTTCCCTAATATTTAAGCTGTTCTACTACATACGCTGACATAAGAAAATGTATTTACGTTTCTATTAAAATGGAACAGGCCATCAAAAATGTAAAAGATAAAACCAACTTGAATGATTTAGTATGAATTTTGAAAAAAATATTGTTACTTAAGTAAAGAAAGCGAGGAAGATAATGGAAGAAAACTAATGGAACAAAAAGGTAAAATCTTCGCCTCTCTTGGTTTTCTGGAGTATTAGAGAAGAAATGATAACACACAAAGGTCGCAAATAAAAACGTTGAAATTATAATAAGCTTGAATAATGTTTGTTTTTACAATAATTTTGTAAACGAAAATTTTTTACTTTCTCTTGCCTATATGAATATATGGGAAGGAAAGAATTATTTTCATGTTAATTTTTCGAAATCGAGCTTACACCGGTTCTACACGTTTTCAGACCCCCTGAACCCAAAAAACATGTGTTTAACGATTGGTGTGTGTGTGTGTGTGTGTGTGAACAGAATATCTCTAGAACGAAACATTGTACGAACTTGAAACTTGAAACTTAAGTAAGATACAACTACCGGACCCGACAGGAACATTTTCATCAAAATCGGTCAACCGGAAGTGGTAGTTTATTCGTGTCATTTTTCACTTTTTTGCGATATTCTCAAAAACTGCCCTACGTTTTTTTTAAATCGCCTCATTTACTACATTTTTATGCTGTTAAATTTTTTATGCTGTACTACATTTTTTAATTGTCTCTAAAATTCAGTTAACTGATTAATTGGACTAAATTTGAGTTTAATTTGAACAAATTAGTGCAAATATTTGTTAGCCCTTGCTTTTTAACGCTTGAACAATGCTAAATTTGAATAAAGTAAAACACTCGACAAGCCATTTCCTATTGTTTACTACGTGTAACTTGTATGTTACATCTCGGCTTATCGAATGATTACCTTATTTAAATTTAGCATTGTCCAAGCGTTAAAAAGTAAGGGCTAACAAATATTTGAGCTGACTTGTTCAAATTAAACTCAAAATTAGTCAAATTAATCGGCAAACTAAATTTTAGAGAAAATTAAGGAAGATGATACTAACATCCAAGACAGGCTATTTTCACTGAGTTCCCGAGTTTGACGGGCTGTAACTTTAAAAATATGAAAATATATAATTTAAAAACGGTTTTCACCAGCTAATTTTTCGCAAAATTGTACATGCAAATGTTGTGTTACATGACCACCATAGTATTAAAAACAGTTGCATTCAAGATGGCGAGAAAAAATGTACAAACATGAATTTCAGTAGATTCTATTTGTATTCACAAAGATTATCTTGTGTTTGAAGAATAACGTCACTTGTTTGCGAAATATTTTGCCGGACTCGGACTTTTGGGACACCTAGTAAAGGAATATTGTACCTAAATATTAATTTCAGCTTTTTTCTAAAAATCTGGAGTGAAACACTCATAAACTTTCCGCTGCCCACGCAAATAATTAACAATATAACCTAACATTAGTAATAAAACATTAGAAATAAACAAAAAAATTAACCTCTATTAACATAACCTAATTTTAATCATGAGTGAAGAGCAAAATGAAAATGAACTTCAGCTTGGCTTAAAAATAGGGAAAATCACTCTTTCACGATAAACTAGGCTCTGTAGAGAAAATGGTTTGAATAAATGTTGTAATTCTTTTAATTTCCTATAAATTTGATTATACACTTTTGTCGTAAAATGGATGCTTAAGCTGAAATCTTAAAAAAGTTGATTTTTTTACACGATATCGTGAGAAAAAAACAGGATATGTCTAATTACTTCTAAACTAGCGTTATACAATAAAATGGTTGAAATAAAACTTGCAGGTTTTTTAATTCTCTACAACTTTTGTCACATACATTTTTGCGCTAAAATGTATAATAAAGCCGCAATCTAAAAAAAAAAATTTTTTACGAGAAAACACCCTCTCTAAGAATTTCAGCAGACATTGCACCTACCCTATCTTGTAGAGCATAAAAAATGTAGTAAATGAAGCGATTTTTGAAAATATCGTAGGAGCCGTTTTTGAGAAAATCACAAAAAGTGAAAAATGACACGAATAAACTACTACTTCCGGTTGACCGATTTTGATAAAAATGTTCGTGTCGGATCTGGTATCTAACTTAATTTTTAAGTTTCAAGTTCGTACGACGTACCGTTCTTGAGATATGTTTTTTTTTTTTTTTTTGGTTAGAGGGTCTAAAAACTTGTAGATCCGATGAAAACTCGATTTTGAAAAATCGACATGAAAAAAATACTTTCCTTCCTATATATTCATATAGGCTAGAAAAAGTAAACAAGCTCATCGATTTATGAAATAGTAGCAATTGCGGCTGCGCTGCGTGCAGGCTAATTGGTAACCTATGAGGGATTCATTAAAATTCAATTTGTAAACCTGTAGAAATTACATTTAAAACGTACTTCTACATCGACATCTCAAATTCGGCATCATTATTATCTCCACAATTGCCATTGCCATCTCCAGCTTCAACTATTTCATGTTTCAGTTAAGAAATTGATTCCTTATCTACCATGGTAGGAGCAGGAAGTTTTAAATTTTGACTTGATATAAATTTTAATTTACTGAAGATGTGTACAAGATACAGGAAAGCGCTATAAACATTGGTAAGTGTTTTATGTTACCGTATTCTGGTGGTTAGAAAAATATATATTTCAATTTTAAATAATACGGCTGTTTAAAAATCCTACATAGGATGTTTGATAAAATAATAATGTGTGTGTGTATATATATATATATATATATATATATATATATATATACACACACATTTTTGCGCTAAAATGCATATTAAAGTTGCAATCTTAAGAAAACAATGTTTTTACGAAAAACAATCTCCCCAAGAATTTCAGCAAAAATGGCGCCTACCTTCTCTTGAAGGAATAAAAAATTAAGTAAATGAGGCATTTTTTTAAAAAATCGTAGGAGCCGTTTTTGAGAAAAAAAGTGAAAAATGCCACGAATAAACTACTACTTCCGGTTGAGCGATTTTGATGAAAATGTTCGTGTCGTGTCCTCTTGACGTATCTAACTTAAGTTTCAAGTTTCAGTTCGTACGATATTCCGTTCTTGAGATATTCTGTTCATACACACACACACACACACACACACACACACATACACACAGATACAAACACGGACACACACACAGACCAATCGCTAAAAACATGTTTTTTTGGGTTCAGGGGGTCCGAAAACGTGTAGATCCGGTGAAAACTCGATTTCGAAAAATCGACATGAAAACAATACTTTCCTTCCTATAAATAATTCATATAGGCAAGAGAAAATAAAAAAACTATGAAATTGTTTTGTTTTTTGTAAGAAACCGACAATTTAAAAATGCGTAAAATTAAATCTACAATAACCTCAATCAAGTTTTGAAAATAAATATTTATGATGCAAAAGAATAATAATAATATTGTGTATTGTAACACACTTAATAGAACTCTAAAACAAAATAAACGTTAATACTTAATTCGATAAAAATGAAGTCTACATCAAATTTTATATAATTTCAAAAGTAATGTAAGTATACATTTGAAATTTACGATGCATAAATAAAAATAAAGGCTAAATCTTTAAATTGAAATTGACGTAAAAGATGACTCGGAATTATGCTACCTGACATTTGGATGGATGATTTATTTAAAGAAAGCTGTTGTAATTTTATCTTCTATGTAGGCTACAGTTTACATAGAAATAAAATATCTGAAATACAGATCCGCTACTTTTTTTACTTTCTCTTGCCTATATGAATATATAGGAAGGAAAGTATTGTTTTCATGTCAATTTTTCGAAATCGAGTTTTCACCGGATCTATACGTTTTCAGACCCCCTGAACCCAAAAAACATGTTTTTAGCGATTGGTCTGTGTGCGTGTGTGTGTGTGTGTGTGTGTGTGTGTGTGTGTGTGTGTGTGTGTGTGTGTGTGTGTGTGTGTGTGTCTGTGTGTGAACAGAATATCTCAAGAACGGAACATCGTACGAACTTGAAACTTGAAACTTAAGTTACATACCACTACCGGACCCGACACGAACATTTTCATCAAAATCGGTCACCCGGAAGTAGTAGTAACTTAGTTTATTCCTATAATTTTTCACTTTTTTGCGATTTTCTCAAAAACTGGTCCTACGATTTTTTTAAAATCGCCTGGTTTACTCAATTTTTTATTCTCTACAAGATAGGGTAGGCACCATGTTTGCTGAAATTCTGCGTGAGGCTGTTTTTACGTAAAAACATTTTATTTTTAATATTGCGGCTTTAATATGCATTTTAGCGCAAAACGTTATTTAATATAAGTTGTAGAGAATTTAAAAATCTACAACTTTTATTTCAAACATTATTTTGTATAACGCTTAGTTTAGCGGTAATTTGCGATTTTCTGTTTTTTTTTCTCACGAAAACTTGAGAAAAATTGATTTTTTTAACATTTCGGCCTTAGTATGCATTTTACGACAAAAGTGTATATAATTAAATTTATAGAAAATTAAAAGATCTACAACTTTTATTTAAAGCATTTTTCTCTACAGAGCCTAGTTTAGAGATAAAGAGTGATTTTCCGTATTTCTAAGCCAAACTGAGGTTGATTTTCATTTTGCGTCTTTCACTCATGATTAAAATTAGGTTATGTTTGTTGAGGTTAGTTTTTTGTTTATTTCTTATGTTTTATTACTAATGTTAGGTTTATTGTTAATTATTTGCACTGGCAAGAGAAAGTTGTGTGAGTGTTTCACACCAGATTTTTAAATTTCAAGTTAATCTTCATTACTTTTAAGTATTCTCCAGAATGTTTTCCTCTACCAATTCGTTAACTTAGATGTTTAAATTTATAGTGACTGATTATTTTAACCTCAAGAGGTTGGTTAGTATAATGAGAAGTTTATTTATCGTTCCGGTCCTTAATATTTGTCAAGCGGCATAGCTCGGGTCATAACCCAGATCTGTTTTGGTTTTCCCTTTGGGATGCTGCGATATCCAAATATAGAGGTGTGCGTAAGAGCTTTACCTTATTTTACGTGCTCATAAGAAAGAAATGAAGTTTTAAAAAAAAATAATAATTTAAAATTTATTTTACAGTTTTTTCCTTTCATGCTTTTATTTTTATTTAAGCATGTAGAACTTCTCGTAGCTTCTTACCTCACCGTAGAATTATATTTCTAAAACAAATATGGTGTGAAACACTCACACGACTTTCTCTTGCCAATGCAAATAATTAACAATATAACTTATCATTATTAAAAAAACATTAAAAATAAACAAAAAAACTAACCCAGTAAACATAGCCTTATTTTAATCATGAGTGAAAGATGCAAAATGAAAACAAACCTCAGTTTGGCTTAAAAATCACTCTTTCACGCAAAAAGGGCTCTGTAGAGAAAAATGCTCTAGATAAAAGTTGTAGATCTTTTAATTTTCTATAAATTTGATTATATACACGTTTATCGTAAAATGCTAAGGCTGAAATCTTTTTAAAAAATTAATTTTTTTACACGTTTTCGTGAGAAAAAAACAGAAAATTGCTAAATACCGCTAAACTAAGCGTTATACAAAAAAAATATTTCAAAAAAGAGTTGTAGGATTTTTAATTCTCTACAGCTATTATCACATATACATTTTTGCGCTAAAATTAAATGCGAAATCTTAAAAAAACAATTTTCATATGAGAAAAAACTTCTCCAAAAATTTCAGCAGACATGGCGCCTACCCTACCTTGTAGATGTAGAGCATAAAAAATTAGAAAATAAGGCGCTTTAAAACAAAAACGTTGGAGCTGTTTTTGCAAAAATCGCAAAAAAGGAGAAAAAACTCCTACTTCCGGTTGACCGATTTTGATGAAAATGTTTGTATCGGGTCTGGTAGTAGTATCTACCTTAAGATTCAAGTTCGTAAAATGTTCCGTTATTGAGATATTCTGTTCACACATACACACAGACCAATCGCTAAAAACATGTTTTTTTGGTTCAGGGGGTCTGAAAATGTGTAGAACGCGTGAAAACGCGATTTCGAAAAATCGACATGAAAACAATACTTTCCTTCTTATATTTACATTCATATAGGCAAGAGAAAGTAAAAGATTGGTATACCTAATCTGTAAGTGACATCTAGGAAAGTTAAAAAACTAATATCGATCATTTGTCCTCTCAAAGATTAACTAGGTACTCTAAAGCAATAAATATTCTATACTTTCCGAATCGTTAGTAAAAGGGCTGAATATTTTTTTATTGTGTTTTAAAAATGATAATTTGTTATTATTTATTAACTGTTTGTAAAATATCTCCTACTTTTTTAACCATTATGTATGTACATTGCAATCTGTTCAATTTAAGAACAATAAACAACCCCATGACCCAATGAGATACGGATGATGTATGGAAATGTATGGTGTGTGAATGGGGTGTACTCTTTTATTTTACTGACTCAGGTTGACGATTCCTTAGAGAGTATTTATTTAACTGAATCCCAAAAATTAAAGTACACCGGTAATCACTGTCTATTATTCAAATCCGGATAAATATAACTACCTTTACTAGGATTTGAACCAAGGAACCTAAATTTCCAAAAATCAGCTGTTAAATAGCTGATTAATAAAAATGGATGCCCATAATGGGCAGGTGGAGTGTTAAATTAATTGCACTCGATCTGTTGGTTCCAGGGCTACAAAAAAATAGTTCTGTTTTTTATCACATAGTCAGGCAATTTTTTGGCTGAACTATTTAAGAACAGAAGAGGTAGCGGTGTAATAGACACTAGTCAGAGTTAGAGCCTCTGGAAGTAATGAATTTTATCAGTATACAGACAGACCCTGTGATGAATAAAGTGAAGGTGTCATTTACAGAGTGGAAAGTGGGTGCTTTTCGGAGGGCTTGGCATACTGATAAGCATACTCTTTCAACTCAGTGAGGAAGGCAATAGTAAACCATCTCACTCCTCGTTTTTACTTAATAAAACCTCTAGAGGTTTAAACCAGCCTTTCGGCTGATGACCTAAACAACAACAATAAAAATACAAATCGGTTAAATTTTGTCGGCCTTCGGGCCTGCCCAATCAGTCAGCTGGAAGAAATTTTTTTTATTTATTGCGTAGCACCTGTTGGGCAAGCGACTTTTTATGGTGACTAGCTGACAGCCATCCGTGAAAAAATGATATTTCGGGTACCCGCTCAAACTTAAGCTTTCAAACGTCAAAAATACAGCGTAAAGTAACAATTAAGTTCGGTGGTCTAAACAATATTGTGTACAGTTTCCGATGACAAATAAAAGTAAAACAAACCTTGTCACGCCTTGTGGTGTAATAGACTAGGACATGAAGTTGAACTAAAATGCGGAATGTCCCGAGTTATTTCTACGGTACTGTATTGATAGAAACCTTGAAAACGAAAAAAATGTATTATTACAAAGTTAAAACAATACTGATTTAAATATACTATAGAATGAATTTTATTCAAATAATTCTAAATAAGAAGGCTGTGGCATTGGCTTTTTGCCATTTTCTCAAGTTTTAGTTTTCTATTTTCTCACTTGTTGCTATTCTTAGCCAAATAAACGGTAATTTTATAAAACGTATATTTAGGACAGTAGCAATGAGCTAAATGATTTTAGTGAGAAATAATACGAAGTCTATAAGATTAAAAATGAGTTTTAACGCCAAGATCAAATAAAACTATTTAATTTCTCTTGCTTATATGAATAGGCTATATAGGAAAGAAAGAATTTTCATGTCGATTTTTCTAAATAAAATTTTCACCGGATCTACACGTTTTAAGACCCCCTGAACCCTAAAACATGTTTTTTGGGTTCCGTGTAGATCCCGTGAAAACTCGATTTCGAAAAATCGACATGAAAATAATACTTTCCTTCCTATATATTCATATAAGCAAGAGGAAGTAAAAATAATAATTCAATGTGCATAAGATGCAAATATAATTCCAAAAAACCCCTGAAGGTAATTGAGGAAACTTTATTTTCAAAATTCAGCCAAATCGGTGGATTAATATTTCAGTAGGAATTAGAAATACACCAATCATTCCAAAAACCAAATTTTTGGGGGTTATGAATAATGAGGATTAGTTTAAAAACCGAGTATAAAAAATGTTTCACTAAATAGATACAAATTTTTGGAAAACAAATCCAGTGTAATTTTATTATTATTTATTATTGTTCTATTGGATTACTGGAAGATTAAAATTTCCATAAAGAAAATATACTGAAATTAGAATATTTATTAAAACAGTTTGATAACCTTCGGGATTGTAATGACATCAAAACCTAAAGCATTACAAAATACGATTCAAATACTTTAGTATATTTCCTTAAGTTAAGACTTAACAATTCCGGTCTCAAATTCCTTGAAGATAATACAGGAAATACCTACAGATGCTTAGCAAACGACTGGATTAATTTGATCGCGCTATAGAAAGATCATTCGACCATTAAATTTTAAGTATTTAGAGTTCAACAATCCGCTTAAATTTTACGCTATAATACTCTCTGGTTTCTAACAGATTTCCTCTAACCTTAGCTGAAAATTAAACACCTAGTAAGAAGTTTCGCAAAGCAGGTCAGAATTATGAAATATTTTACTCAGATTGAAAAATATAAGAAGCTTACGAAACTAAGTTCTGTTAGAAACATTTTATTAATATTGATAAAACAATTAAAAAAATAAATGGTCGACAAACTACAATAACTTTCTTGGTAATTTTCAAGCAGTACATTTCACTAATTTAAGACCGATTTTGATGTTGTATTCACAACAATTATAGTAGTACATGGTCAACAATATCGAATGACTAAATATAGAATCGATCAATTCACGGTTACAGCAGTATTCTGCGAGTTAGTTTCTTGTCTAATGATGTGTTTATATAATTTTATTTGTAGCTTAGATAAGGATTT
This sequence comes from Catonia carolina, assembly GCA_035578175.1. Classification (NCBI taxonomy): domain Eukaryota; kingdom Metazoa; phylum Arthropoda; class Insecta; order Hemiptera; family Achilidae; genus Catonia; species Catonia carolina. The sequence goes on from JAQMRL010000005.1 coordinate 40,797,027, forward strand.
TTATTCGGATTTGCATATTCTATTTAAATTCAAATACGCATTTGTTTTTATTTATACATATTATAACATCTATTTCAGTTTCTATTAAGGATCTTATTGTTCGTATATGATAAAATTTTTTATTAATATTAAAAAAAGTATTTATTAATCACTAAATCACTTACAATAAATTATTAATAAAAGACAAAAATAAAGTCTAAATAAGATAATAATAATACCGGTCGGCCTATATATGTCAGTTTCCCCTTATACGGAAGAAGTAAAAAGCCGGCCGCGTTGGCGATGTTGGTAACGTGCTCGCCTCTCATCACGCGGTCTTGGGTTCGAATCCCACTCGGGCATGGCATTTTTTCATACGTTACAAAAAATTCATTTAATCCTTCACCGTCTGCATTAGCAGCAATTTGCAAAACAGTCGGACGTTAAACAAAAAAAAAAAAAAAAAAAAAAAAAAAAAAAAGGAAGAAGTAAAAATGAAGGCGTTACAAGTTAACGGAATAAGAAACATACAAGGAAGAAAACAGATTTATTATTTGAATTGTACCTACATAATACCTTTAATATTTTTGTTATAGCGGTTGTTCAAAATGTCAACCATTCGTGTATATACACTTCATACAACGATTTAAAACCGATTGACCAATTTTCAACAATAATAATTTATCTTCATAAAACGGTGTCAAATTTATTTTCTATTATGCTTTTTAGTTCAGCTAGTTTTTTTTTTGGTTTAGAAGAAAACGCCAATCCTTTATAATACTTCACAGTGAAAATCCCATGGGATTAAGTCTGGCGAGCGCGCAGGGTAATCAATTGTACCACCGCGACCATCCATTCGTTAAATTTGGAATTCAAAAGCTCTTGAACTTCGATACCGAAATATGATGCTATGGCCCAATCCTATAAAGGTCCCTTTATAGTATCTAACTTAAGTTCCAAGTTTCAACATCGTAAGATATTCCGTTCTTGAGGTATTTTCTTCAGAGAACAATCGCTTAAAATTTTCTATGGGTTCAGGGGGCCTGAAAACGTATATTTCCGGTAAAAACTTAATTTTTTACCGAAAACTTGATATGAAAACGATACTTTTCCTCTTTACATTTTATGTATTTTAAAAGGAGTGTGTAAAAATTTTATAAGAATAGTATAGTATGGACAGACATTACAGGTTATGAGGAAGAGAAGAACACTGTTCAAGAAAAACAAAAGATTAATGAAATATAAATGATACTGCCTTCTACGCTGGGGTCCCGGTTTCGATTCCCGGTCAGGTGTGGCATTTTTTCATCACTCATTTTCATGTACCATCATCCTCCAACGTCTGCATTAGCAGAAATTGAAAAAGAGTCAGACGTAAACCAAAAAAAATATTGGTGTGAAACACCCAACTTTCTCTTGCCAATTCAAATAATTAACAATTATTTATACCTAACATTACTAATAAAATATTAAAAATAAATAAAACACCAACCTCAATAAACATAACCTAATTTCAATCATGAGTGAAAGACGCAAAATGAAAATCAACCTTAGTTTGGCTTCAAAATAAGGAGAATCACTCTTTCACGCTGTACTAGGCTCTGTAGAGAAAATTCTTTAAATGAAAGTTGTAGATCTGTTAATTTTCTATAAATTTGATTATGTACACTTTTGTCGTAAAATGCATGCTTAGACTGAAATCATAAAAAATCGATTTTTTACACGTTTTCGTGAGAAAAAAACAGAAAATTGCTAATTAACGCTGAACTAAGCGTTATACAAAAAAGTGTTTGAAGTAGTAGGATTTTAAATTCTGTACAACTTTTATTACGTACATTGTTGCGCCAAAATGCATATTAAAGCCACAATCCTAAAAAAACAATTTTTCTTACCAGTAAACAGCCTTTCCAAGAATTTCAGCAGACATGGCGCCGACCTTATTCTGCAGAGCATAAAAAAGTAGTAAATGAGGCGATTTTATAAAAAATCGTAGGAGCCGTTTTCGGGAAATCGTAAAAAGTGAAAAATGACACGAATAAATTACCACTTCCGATTGACCGATTTTGACGAAAATGTTCGTGTCGGGTCCGGTAATGTATCTAATTTAAGTTTCAATTTTCAAGTTCGTACGATGTTCCGTTCTTGTGATATTTTGTTCACACACTGACACAACACAGACACAGACACACACACATACAGAGAGAAAGAGGGAGGGAGCGGGAGAGAGAGAGAGAGAGACAAATCGCTAAAACATGTTTTTTGGGTTCAGGGGGTCTGAAAACGTGTAGATCCGGTGAAAACTCGTTTTCGAAAAATCGACATGAAAATAATAATTCCTTCCTATATATTCATAGGCAAGTAGGAATATTTCATAGGAAAGTAAAAAGTACAGTAAAAGAAACGAAAATTTACATAATTAAAATGAAAATGTTATTTTCAAGAAATTAAATTTAATTACGTTAACAATAATGATAAGCCCATGAAGAAACCTTTTTTTTAGTTATTTAATTTTACAATCTTTAGGAGAAAGAATTTTTTAGATTTTTTAGATTTAAAATACTACCTTTTATTTTAAAGTAAAGAGAAACCAATTAAAACGACTTCAGTTTGAACTATGGTTAACCAAACGGTTCATTCACTGAAAACAAATGTTATCAAAACGATAGCTTTCACCATCCTTGTAGAAATAACAAAAGAGATCTTTTGTTGTAACATGTAGAGGTGTATTTATTTCTACTTTGTAATTAATGGTAGAAATTCTCAAAACCAACATGTGGTTGTACAGAAGACCGATCATATCAAAAACCTTTTGTACTATTTTATGATACATTTAATGCATTCATTAATTTATTTCAATTCTACTTGAATACAGTCAAGATGAGGTGCAATGTAACTCATTGTTTATTTATTTTGTTTGATTTAACCTCGCTATTGTTGCACCAATCCACTACAGTTTGTTATTTAATAACTACTATTAAATAATATTATAAGCAGATAAAACAAACTATTAAGTTATTCCTAATTGCAGAACTAGTCATAATAAACAGATCTCATTGGAAAAATTTAGAAATTTTAATCTAGTAATCTAATTTCAAATCACTAATAATCTAATCTTAAACGTCCCTTTCATAAGACGACGCGTCTCATGGCTGATGACAATTAAAAAAATCTGGTGTGAAACACTCACACAACTTTCTCTTGCCAATGCAAATAACTAATAATAAACCTAACATTATTAATAAAATATTAAAAATAAACAACAACTAACCTCAAAAACATAACCTTATTTTAATCATGAGTGGAAGACGCAAAATGAAAATCGAACTCAATTTGGCTTAAAAAAAACGGAAAATCACACTTTCACGCTAAACTAGGCTCTGTAGAGAAAAATTCTCTAAACAAAAGTTGTAGATCTTTTAATTTTCTATAACTTTTATTATATACACTTTTGTCGTAAAATGCATACTAAGACCGAAATGTTGAAAAAATCGATTTTTCTCACGTTTTCGTGAGAAAAAAAACAGAAAATCGCAAATTACCGCTAAACTAAGCGTTATACAAAAAAATGTTTGAAACACAAGTTGTAGGTTTTTAAATTCTCTACAACTTTTATTATATAAGTTTTTGCGCTAAAATTTATATTAAAGCCGTAATCTTAAAAAAAACAACGTTTTTACGTGAAAACAGCCTCACCGAGAATTTCAGCAGACATGGCGCCTACCCTATCTTGTAGAGAATAAAAAATTGAGTAAAATAGGCGATTTTTAAAAAAATCGTAGGACCAGTTTTTGAGAAAATCACAAAAAACTGAAAAATTATACGAATAAACTACTACTTCCGGTTGACCGATTTTGATGAAAATGTTCGTGTCGCGTCCGGTAGTGGTATGTAACTTAAGTTTCAAGTTTCAAGTTCGTACGATGTTCCGTTCTTGAGATATTCTGTTCACACACACACACACACACAGACAGACACACAGACACACAGACACACACACAGACCAATTGCTAAAAACATGTTTTTTGGATTCAGGGGGTCTGAAAACGTATAGATCCGGTGAAAACTCGATTTCGAAAAATCGACATGAAAACAATACTTTCCTTCCTATACGTATATTCATATAGGCAAGAGAAAGTAAAAAACGATTTATCTCTGACGGTTGGCAAACACGATTAATGATTTCTGTATCTACTCTTTACGAGGAATCGAATGACACTATTTTTGTTTCGAAATTTCGACTTTGATTTCTCAACTTCCAGTCAAAACCGGAACTTCAAACACAATGATTTCTGTATCTTCTCTCTAAGAGGAATAAAATGATAATATTTTTGTTTCCAAATTCCGAATTTGATATCTTGACTTCTGGTTTCGGGCCACTTCCGGTTGCAACCGGAACTTAAACTAAATCCAGGCCTACTATCTTTAGTGTAGGTTACGAATCCAAAAACCGTTTAAAGCCATCTCTTGTAGCTAATGACTTTAATTGCTTGACTTCCCGTTTTGGGCTACTTCCGGTCAAAACCGAAACTTTAAACCTAATGATTTATGAATCTACTATTTAAGAGGAGTTGAAGGACACAATTTTTGTTTCCAAATTCCGAATTTAATTTTTTGACTTTGGTTTTGGAAACCAGAACTTCCTGTCAAAACCGGAAATTCAGGACTACTAACGTTACGCTTTCCGTACGCCGGGAATCAGCTTTAGCCGATTCCCGACTAATGTCTTAATTGCAGTCTTAAATAACCAAAGCAACTGTTAATCGACTTTAAATCAAATAAAAGAAACAGCAGTCACTACAAAAAATTCTACAAAATTCCAAAATTATTAAAGGCCAAGCCAAAATTGCTGTGATCGCTGGATTACTCATGCGCATACTTGACTTCGACCCTGTAAACCCCTCCGACCTACAGTTAGATGTACCGTCAGTGTTGTTGAAAATTGACAACATCCATTATATTTTGCAAGCATGCTGTCCCATTGTTGATTACATACACTACACTATTGCAGTACATACAAGACTGTACTAATGCAGACACACGATTTTCCCAGCTCTCTCCTTACGAAAATCAGGCTATAATACTTTTTTAATTCTGAGTTTTCTATTGGAGGGAAAATAAAATACTTATTAATATTAAAGTTTAAAAATAAAAAAACAATTGAAAAAAACAATGATTGGACCCCAAGATGACAAGTTTTCTGGATCACATTATTTATTATTATTTTTATTATCATTAATTATACTCACTCTATCATAAATGTGATAGGTTTAATTACACATTATGTCGATTATCCAAACGTCAGTCATCCGAACTGTCAATTATCCGAACAACTATCGATACAAAAAAAATACATACTCACTACCAAAATACGGACATAACCTTTGCTCAATTCAATGAAAAATTTATACTACAAAAGGTTCCTTGTTCAACTTGTGAACGAGAAGACTGTTTAGAACTTAGTCCTTGAAGGATCGATGACGAAAATATCCTACAAGTGCGTTTAAAAATAAATTCATAAAGATTTTTTCGTAGTAAATTTCGTTAATATATTTGGTTTTGAAATCCTGTATTTTTTCGTTTTTTATTATAATCTTTGGTAGGCATACGGTCTACTCTTTCTACATTTGCAATAAAATGCAATAATTAGTGTTTTTTTTAACTAAAGTCCATGTTACCGTTTATTATCCTATTAAAAATTTAGGTTATATCACATTGTTACGGTACAGTGTATCAAATTACTGTAGACTGTATAGCGTATGTAATTATCCGAAGTGTTTGATTATCAGAACCGCTCTCGTCCCAATCAGTACGGATAACTGACGCTCCACTGTATAAATAATCGAATAACTCAATTGAATTCATAGAATAACCAATTTAAATGTATAAAACAACATTTATATATCATATTTTCAAATTAAAGCAAAATATAGCTAATATTATCACGATGTAAATATAAATATTGCAATATTATAACGCTATAAAATGGTTAGAAAATTGCTTTAATAATATTGGGACTATCTACAACGTAAACCACTGAATAGTGTTATGGTACCTTATTTCATAAAGAGGTCAGCTTTAAAAACGATGTTATATGAACATGAAACATATATACAAGTGTTAAAGTCATATATGCATACAGCCACACATCTAATTTTGAAATCAAAGGAAAACCACCTGGGCAATAAAATTGAACTCGGCTTTGATCATTCTAGTAACATGGAAGCTTCATATTAGGATCAAAAAGTGAACCTTACATAATAAATTCCATATTACTTAATAATAACAAATAAGATTTCAAAATAAAACCACCAAATAAAGCAATTTTTATAAAAACAACCAGAACTCGTTGACCTGATATGGTTGTTAATATATATGTATATATATATATATACTCGTATATATATATATAACTGTTATATAACGGGTGTCCCACGAAGAGGTTGCAATTTTTGAATTAATATGCCGAACGTATCGCACACTCTACATGCTGGAAACTTTACAGTTATAATAAATATGTAAAAAAGTACCCTCGAGTTCTATTTTCTTATGATCAATCAAAACAAAATGGCGGAAAGTAATTTAATTACATAACCATTTAAAATTTGTAATTTGTTACAATGTTACTTAAATAATAAAAAGAAAGAAACGAAAGAAATATAAAAGTGATAAATTATTAATGAACACAATTTTTGTTTCATTAACCTTTATTTAAACTGATTTCCATCAATAGCTATGCACTGTAGCAACGAAACAAAAATCAATCATAAGCATTCTTGCAAAAATTGCTAAGGTATCAACTCTTCCTCTTCAATCAGTCTCATTGATTCATCGGCTGTTGCAATGGTGAAGAATAAACTTTTTCCTTCAAAAAGTCCCATAGGAAAAAATCACAAACAGACAAGTCTGGCGATCTTAGAGCCCAGTCCATTAGGCCGCTGCTACAATCTATCCGACGGTTAGGAAGATTTTGGTTTAAAATCAAGGTGGAGGTGTAATAGACACTAGTCAGAGTTATCTCCTCTGAGAGTAATTAATTTTACTATACAGCCAGACCCTGTGATGAATGAAGTGAAGGTGTCATTTGTAGGGTGGAAAGAAGATGCTTTTCAGAGGGTCGCATGCTGATAAGCATACTCTTGTAGCAGCCAGTTTTGAGGTTTCATTATTGTAAAACATATCATTTATTCTAGTATAAAAATAATTTAAAAAGTTTTCAAAAATAAATAAATAGTAAATAATAAGATTAAATATCACGCTACACTCTTTTAACTCAGTAAGGAAGGTAAACCACTTCACTCCTCGTTTTACTTCGTAAAACCTCTAGAGGTTCAAACCAGCCTTTCGGCTGCTGACCTAAACAACAACAACAAGACGGTTATGATAAGGTCATAAAGTCGACTGATAATAATGCACCTTGCAAATCATGAGACTCTTCGTTAAATTCACACATTTCTAAGCCAACAGCGAGATTAACGAAGCTTCGGTCAAGAAGTTATCCTGGGTTCTTCTCAATGAACTCTAGATACATACTGCTAAAAGACTCTAAAGTTATTGAAATCTCGCTAATACCTCAAATTTTTGTAGATCAAGCTAAAGTTATAAATGTTTTATCTTTTTATTGAAAATCTAAAAAGGGGAGGAGTAAATAATATGAATGAACCGGTTAAATCTACTCTACATGATATTATGTATTTTTTTTTTCAGACCATCTCAGATTCATAGGAAAAGTATTTTACAAACGTCTGATTTTTCTTTGTAGTAATTATATTCGTAAAAAATAATACATCCAGCATTTTTTTAGTGTATATAATATTTGTTTTTTATTGGTTGAATCACCCAGTTGCAGTGTTTATATATACTACGAAATAAATTGTTAAATTTAAATTATATATAGTCTAACGGTTTGTTTAACAACTCAATTTGATTCTAACGATGATAGATAATTTAAATTGTTTTTACCTTTATTTGAGGTCCGACTAACAAAAATATTAAACGAAATTAATTTACTGATTTTTTAAATGAAATTTGAAATATTAATCCTACCTACATGTTGTCGATTTTTCTACTGGTACTAAATGTTTCAAATTATTTCATAATTATTTTAATCAATTATTGAGCATTACTTTTCTATAAACTTTAATTTTTTTTATTTAATATTAATAAATTCGGATTTTTGTTCATAATAATCTCCTTAGTATTGAGTTATATCACTCCTTCGTTGTTCTATTTATATTTTATAAATTTTTATGTAATAATAATTTAAAATATTCATTTACCAGTTTTAAAACCCGTTAGTTCGGCTTAATGTGTTTCCACGACATATGAAATCTCATTGTTCGAAACAGCGTCAAATTATATTTTCTCATATTGATTTTTTAAATACATTATCTAAATATTATATTAAAAAAAATTAATAATTTTTAATTTAATTAAAAATTTTTTTTTAGCTTTTATTTGTTATCGGGAACTGTACATTCTTGACAACTACCCAATTTGATCGCTGCTTTTCTGTATTATTTGACGTGAATTAGGCATGAGTTTGAACAGGGACTCCCAGTAGACTTTGTTCATGGATGGCTGTCAGCTGTTCACCATACAAAGTCGATTGCCCAACTGGTGTTACTTAATAAATAATAGCGACTTTCTACCAGCTGACTGACTGGGCTGGCCCGGAGGCTAATTTAAATTAAAAATTTAATTATTAAATATTATTTAAAAATATTTTTTTTAAAAATTAGGTCTAAGCCTAATCTAAAAACTGTTTCTCAATTTTTCGTCATAAGAAGATCAATGTGTGCTTTATTAGGTAGCCGGTTGTTGGTTATGCAATTTTAGTTATTTTATTATTATAATTGATAATAATACAAGGCCTTTGGATTAAGTGTTCATTTAACCATTAAAAACTATTAAAACATGCAAAAAAGGTAACAATTGAATTGGATAGTTGTCAATAGTATACTCTCCAGAAACAGATAAAAGCTAAAAGAACAATGCCACAAAATTTATCAGCACGTTTAAAAGAATTCTGATAATATTTCAATATTTTATTTTTTTATTTCTTCACTGACAATATGGAAAGATATTTATGTACTTTTCTTGAGATTTATATAGACATTAATATTAAAACAGTCAAGGTTGTTCTAACTAAAAAATTCTACTCACTGAAAATGCAGTATGTAGATCCTTTAATGTAAACAAACCTTTAAGGAGCTGTTCTTCAGATTTCTCTTTAGTCATAAATAAATGTTTCTTTCTTGTAGAGTAAAAAAATGTATAAAAAGGTATATTATTAAAAGACATGTAAACAACCGCTAAAAGAATATTATTTCAATTTTAAAAGAGAGAAAGGCAAAGTAACCTACTGTAGAATAAAAACATTAAATCCTAACCGATAGTTTGCAATCATAAATTCTTTTAAGTAATGTAGTACACCTCATTTTTCATAAATGGCGATAATACTGAGATATATTCCTCTCTTCAATTAAACTGCAATAAAATCAGCAATTTCCTGTTTTCTTTTTGCACTCTCTGGCGTTTTATCCATAGTATAAACTAATAGATAACAGAGAAAATGAGAGTTATTTAAAGATAATATATTTTAGAACTAGCAGATTAATCAAAACTCTCAAAAACAATGTATTAGAAATACAGTGAAATTCATTAAACATGACATCAAATTTATCTTTAAAACAAAATCTAATTTAATTAAAATAAATTTAAACTGAAATAAAAATCTAAGGTAGTGCTTTTATGGAATTATTACTAGTTAAAAATTGCTGAATGACTCAACAATGCAGCTATTTTGTTACATGTTCTACTATCAGTTAGTTTGTAAATATTCTTTTTAATATTAAAATACTGAAATCGGACAAAATTTTGAATACCCCGAATTTCTACTGGTCACAACCACCTGAAGACAAAAAAAGTATTTTAGAGTAATCTCCATCAGTTTGTTTAATTCGTTCTGTAGTAAAACCTAATGAACCGATTTCTACGGTTACCATTGTGATTTATCTAAATTAAGCGATAGGCAAAATTGTTTCCAATTGTTCAGCGTGTTGTTTAATAGAAGAAACTAGAGCACAAATGAGAGAGGGGTGCATATCTGATTTTTAGTAGCCTCAAAATGAAGCTCTGTTCACCTTCACCAACCATCGACTCACTAATATTTAAAGTGGATCGGGGGTCAAGTTAGATTACGCTGAACTGTAAAGCAGGAGGTCCTAGATTCAAATTCCGGTGGGATATGGGAAAATTTTACACGTAAAAACCTCCGGTACTGTTCCGTATTCCACAGTAATTGCTAATAACTTATTTTTAGTTATCATAAAACATTCCGAAAAGTAAATTTCTTTTGGTTTACAATGACATGTTTTAGATATTTTATTCTTCTATTACGTTGAAAAGTTGTGAAAATTTTGAATATAGTTCAAAATGTTTTCTCTTTAGTCTAAATAATATAATTAAATCACAGGAGTGTTTGTATCCTTTTAATGAATTACTTTATTCTAAATTTTCCCCATAACAGGCAGGTGGAGTATTAAATTATTTGCACTTAATCTTCTAGTTCCAGGGCTACAAAAAATAGTTCTGTTTCTTATCACATGGTCAGCCAATTATGACTGAAACATTTAAGAATAGAAGAGGTAGAGATGTAAAAGGCACTAATAAAAGTTATCTTCTCTGAGAGTAATGAATTTTATCATTATACAGCCAGGCCCTGTGGTGAATGAAGTGAAGGTATCATTTACAGGGGGGAAAGTAGATGCTTTATAGAGTCCCTAGCATGCTGATAAGCATACTTTTTTACTCAGTGAGGAGTGCATGGTAAACACCTCACTCCTCGTTTTACTTAGTAAAATCGTTAGAAGTTCAAACCACCCTTTCGACTGATGACTCAAACAACAACAAGATCAAACACTTCATAAATATTTATTTGCATTTGATAAATTGACGCATAAAACTATATAAATATTTTTTTCTCATGTTTCAGTTGATACTCGTTTTGAAGAGCGTCGATAAATATGAGATTACGAACACATCAGTAATGATTCAGATAGTAAGTCATGTACTGGCATACATGAATTCATGCGTCAATCCAATATTATACGCATTTCTGTCAGAAAACTTCAGAAAGGCGTTTAGAAAAGTAATCTACTGCGGTCCAGATAGAGGGCATATGCCTTGTCACATAAATGGTCCCGAAAAATCAGCGACGAAAACAACTCGCACCAATGACATATTGTGAGGAATGAAGGTAAGAATTTTATGTATTATTTTGTTTTACTTTCTGCATTAATTACTAGCATTAGATTTATCTACGATTTGAAAAATAAGTATTGCTTGAGTCCCAACTCAGTGTAGTTAAAAGGAATACAGTGCGTTGTTATAGAAGTGGGAGAATGAATGAGTTAGTGGTGTTTTACAGCTGATGCTTTTGTAGTGGTAGCGTGAACTAACTAGACTAAAAAAATATTCTAATCATCCGGCGCATTAATTTAACAAATACCTACCGGGTTATTAAGGGGAGACTGTACTTTGTATCCCGCCAATGTTAAATTTGCTATTTTTAGGTACATTTTTCATAAGATTGGTATAATACAGGAAAATTAAACTTTACACTTTATAGGTGTCGGGTTTCTTCTCGAGCTACTGACATTTTTTCAATAATTTAATCTTTGGACCATAGGCCCCTACCATTTTTTTAAAATATTACGAATAACATAAAATTTTTACAAATTGTTTTCTACGTTTTTTGCGTATTACTAATTTTTGGAGCACCGGAAGAAGTCATAAAAATGTCGGTATATGTTTGATATACAAGATAATTAACTCGTAAAATTTCAGCCTGGTAGGTTTATTGGTTCCTGAGAAAAATTTACCTAGTGTTAAAAATCTAAATTTACGGGAAAACGTAAGAAACAAGAAGGCACAAATTAAAAACAAAATGTACAAAAACAACTAAATTTCCCATCCACGGTATCTGTGATGGGATTAACACCATATTTAAGGATTGGAGGTAGTATTCTTACCAGGTGAATAAATGAATTTATAACATTTAAATTTAACTAAATTAGGGTTTAAATGAAACCTACTTATACGCACTCTGATATGTG